>SJXQ01003492.1:6016-43603 GCA_006408695.1 Aepyceros melampus
AATTCTACTTTATTGCATTTGTTACGGTATGACTTATTCAACATTATTTGTTACATTATGAATTATTCTACATTATTGCATTTGTTACACTGCATAAGATCTTCTCTGGTGGTTCAGACAGTAAAGCATCTGCCTGCAATGCGGGAGACCTGGGTTTGATCCTTGGGTTGGGAAGATCCCCTGGAGGAGGGCATGGCAATCCACTCCAGTATTCTTGCCTGGAGAACCCCCATGGGCAGAGGAGCCTGGTGGGCTACAGTCCACAGGGCTGCAAAGAGTCGGACATGACTGAGCGACTAAGCACAGTGCAGACCTTACTCCCTACCCATCACTCATAATATGAGTCTATTGCTATGACTTTATTCATAGATTTTAACGCACAGCTCTGTCAATACATTCCATAAGTAAGAGACTACTTACACTAGGCATTGTGTTCATCAGTATCTTCGATGTCAGAATAATATATGATCTCATTAGCGCTTCCAAATATTTGCAGTTAAATTAAGTTCCACTCCAACATTTGCTGTCTTTTAGAAACCAGACTACAAAGAAGAGTCACAGGGTCTCTCAGTCATTTCTCCCTGCTTCCCTAATAAACAGAAGTTCTACATGTACAGAAATTAGATATCTGATCCCATAAGCCATTAATGAGCCCCCCAATGCATCAGTGTCTGGCCATGGCAGTGTTTTCCTCCTAACAATCTCCCAGGAGACCAACCTCTGACTGATTACAAGCCCGTGATAGGGACATGGCCACACTCTCCTTGTTATGTACTAATAAATGCCCTTGGCCTTGCACTCCGCCATAAATTCAGCTCATTACAGAGATACTTGAGATCATCCATTTCAGCCAGTCTTTCCATTCCTGCTTCCAGGAGATGGACCATTCACTCATCGACTGCTTGCAGATTTGCCTTCCACCTCCACACACTCCTCTACTCACAAAGGTCAGAACCACCTTCAATTTTGTGTGAAATTCACTTCTGGTTGTGAACAATGGTGATCTGGATTTTTTGGCAGGGCAGGGAGCAGCTTAACTTTAGACCCTCTTATCCAACTACTCTTGACTTATCTCTCTGGTTGCTGTGAGGGTGTGGTGGGCAGGCATCTAAGGGTGGTGGTTTTCTTGTGGTTCATGGGCTCTAGGAATGTGGACTTCAGTTCAATGAAGCTTGAGGGCATAGTTGTCCCCCAGCATGTGGAATCTTCCCAGACCAGGGATTGAATTGGTGTCTCCTGCACTGATAGGCAGATTCTTAACCACTGGACTGCCAAGGGATGTCCCTCCTCCTCCTTTTAATAGAGCAATTCATACTCCTTCTTCTATCTCATCCCACAGATATTCCCTTCCACAAGACTCTTGTAAAAGTGAATTCTATCAAAATTTTACATTCATATCTTTGGACAGTATCTATTCAAATATTTTATAAATATTTATAAGAAATCCTAAAGGAAATAAATCCTGAATATTCATTGGAAAGACTGATGCTAAAGGTGAAGCTCCAGTACTTTGGCCACCTGATGCCAAGAGCCAACTCATTGGAAAAGATCCTGATGCTGGGAAAGATTGAAGACAAAAGGAGAAGGGGGCAGCAGAGGATGAGATGGTTTAATGGCATCAGTTCAGTTCAGTCACTCAGTATTGTCTGACTCTTTGCAACCCCACGGACTTTGCAGCTACCAGGCCTCCCTGTCCATCATCAACTCCAGAGTTTACTCAAATTCATGTCCATTGAGTCAATGATGCCATCCAACTATCATCCTCTGTCATCCCCTTCTCCTTCTGCCTTCACTCTTTCCCAGCATCAGGGTCTTTTCCAATGAGTCAGCTCTTCCCATCAGGTGGCCAAAGTATTGGAGTTTCAGCTTCAGCATCAGTCCTTCCAATGAATATTCAGGACTGATTTCCTTTAGGATGGATGGGCTTGATCTCCTTGCCATCCAAGGGGCTCGCAAGAGTCTTCTCCAAACCACAATTCAAAAGCATCAATTCTTTGGCACTCAGCTTTCTTTAATGGCATCACCAACTCAATAAACATGAGTTTGAGCAAAGTCTGGGACATAGTGAAGAATAGGGAAGCCTTGTGTGCTGCAGTCCATGGGGTTATGAAGAGTTGGACATGACTTAGTGACTGAACGACAACAATTTATAAATATGAGCCTGACAATAAAATTTGGCATGGACTTCGCTGGTGGTCTAGTGGTTAAGAATACACCTGCCAATGCAGGGGACAGGAGTCCCATCCCTGGTCTAGGAAGATTCCACAGGCCACGGAGCAACTAAGCCAGTGTATCACAGCTACTGAAGCTCACACCCCCAGAGCCTGTGCTCTGCAAAAAGAGAAGCCACAATCGGCAACGCGAAGCCCACGCACCACTACATAGAGTAGTTCCTCACTCACCGCAATCAGAGAAATCCCACACACAGCAACAAAGATCCAGTGTAGCCAAATAAATAAGAACAATAAATACATTTTAAAAAGAAAATGCTTCAAAATTAACATGATAAAGGATCATTTTTTTAATGGTAAAGACAACCTTTGTTTGATGGGTTTAATAAAAGACTTAGGATTTCAAATACATGATTTTACTATAAACTCACGATTTTATAGAAATTGTAATCAACCACTTACCTTTTGGAGAAGGCAATGGCACCCCATTCCAGTACTCTTGCCTGGAAATCCCATGGATGGAGGAGCCGGTGGGCTTCAGTCCATGGGGTCGCTAGGAGTCAGACACGACTGAGCGACTTCACTTTCACTTTTCACTTTCACGCATTGGAGAAGGAAATGGCAACCCACTCCAGTGTTCTTGCCTGGAAAATCCCAGGGACGGGGGAGCCTGGCGGGCTGTTGTCTCTGGGGTTGCACAGAGTCGGACACGACTGAAGCGACTTAGCAGCAGCAGCAGCAGCAATTTACCTTTTGCCTCAAGGTTTGAAAGAACATAAAGTGATCAAAGGCGTTTCAGGTGTATTATTTGTGAGAAAAGAAATCCTGACATAAAATGTTGTTAAATATTTAAATGGCTTGCCAGAAGAGATGGTGAAGTTCCTAAGCTTGAATAGATGAAGTTTCAAAATGAATTCTTAATTACCCGAAAGGAAGCAAAAGTTAATTTTAATGACCTCTCTAAGTCTGACTCTATCCAATATCATGCCCAAGTCATATACCAATATTTTTAAGAATCAAAATATGTTGTAGAAAGCACGAAAGTGACTGAATTACAAATGTAAAGTATCTCAGGAAAATATATCTCTGGATAAAATGCTGCAAGTAATTCACATAATCCTCTTTACATATCAGTAATGATTTCTGTTTGAGATTCATTCTGGTTATACATCCATGAGGAATGGCACAGTTTATTTAGGGGAGTGATAAAAAATTAACAGCCACTTCTCATTTTATTAGAGGAAAAGCATCAGTCAAACATTTTAATGTACATGATTGCAAAGACTTAGAAGCAAATTAATAAAATAGTCCCTGGTCATTCATTCAGAAGTATATTCTACCCTACTGGGGATGTATTTATTTCACTTAGTGAAACAGCCAACAAAGATTCAAAACTTCTTGTAATCAAAAAGCAGCAATTTGGGATTAAGGAAGGACGCTGGGTGAATATACAGAGAAAGTAGAAAAAAGTTAGAGAGCAATGTTTCAATGAAAACTTGAGAAGGAAGAGACGTTGAAGGAATGAGAATTTGCCACATCACATGCTGTCTCCTCTTAGTCACTTACAGGTTCTAAAGGCTCATTTTGAAATCTCTCATTTAGAATTTAGAGCACATGTGTATTTTCACACAATCACAACATCTGCAGGTTGGAAAGAGCCTCAAAGATCATTTAGGTCAAGTGCTTCTCTGAGACTTAATCACCTCTTACATCATCCCTGCCAAACAAATCAGGTTATAAATGGCAATTAAGCTTTCAGATGACACAGCAAAGTTGTGCTTATATCATAAAGTACCCTAACATGTGCAATAAACAGTAAACAAATAACTCATAGTTCCATTTTGCATTATGACTAGGGAATGGCAACCCACTCCAGTATTCTTGCCTGGGAAATCCCATGAACAGAGCCTGGCAGGCTACAGAACATGGGGTTGCAAAGAGCTGGACCCAGCTGAGAAACTCAGCACGTTTAAAAAGTAGGATGGAATCACAGTACCAATTTGGGGGTACCAGCTACACAGACACATCTCCTATAGTCCCAAGACTCAATCAGGAACATTCCCTGTCTCCCCTTCATGTGCAGACACCAGAGGGTTGAGAACTAGATGAGAGCAGGAATGTGAGGAGAAGGATGAGAATTTGTGTTGCAGGGCAACAGAAGCATGGCCAAAGGGTCAGGGGAGAGCAAAGAAAGATACCGGAGGTAGTGAAGAGTGATGAGACTTGCAACTCCTGCACCTCTCTTGGGGAATACCTGGGAGTTCAGCTGGTATATTCATGCAGGAGACCCTGGTTCCATTCCTGGGTCAGGAATATCCCCTGGAGAAGAGATAGGCTACCCACTCCAGTATTCATGGGCTTCCCTGGTGGCTTAGATGGTAAAGAATCCACCAGCAATACAGGAGACCTGGGTTCAATTCCTGGGTCGGAAAGATCCCCTGGAGAAGGGCATCGCAACCCACTCCAGTATTCTTGCCTGGAGAATTTCACGGACAGAGGAGCCTGGAAGGCTATAGTCCATGAGGTCACAAAGAGTCGGACACGACTGAGCGACTAAGTACATGCAGCATTTCTCTGTGCCCTTCCCTGCCCCCCTTCAGTGCTGCCCCACAGCAAGCCTCCTCCTCAGGGCTCCTCCTCTCTTCACACAAGGTGGAAGCATTAAATCAGTCGTTTATGCGCTCACTTGTTTTTTTAAAGTTCATTTCTACTTTGCACTCTATCACTCTGTCACTTTGCTGCTCTCGGTGTTCACCAGCGAGCCAAGAGTCCTAGAGCTCAGGTGCGACCAAACTGTGCATTTCTGGGTACAGTGGGCTTCCCTAAATTCCACGGACAGAGGAGCCTGGAAGGCTATAGTCCATGAGGTCACAAAGAGTCGGACACGACTGAGCGACTAAGTACATGCAGCATTTCTCTGTGCCCTTCCCTGCCCCCCTTCAGTGCTGCCCCACAGCAAGCCTCCTCCTCAGGGCTCCTCCTCTCTTCACACAAGGTGGAAGCATTAAATCAGTCGTTTATGCGCTCACTTGTTTTTTTAAAGTTCATTTCTACTTTGCACTCTATCACTCTGTCACTTTGCTGCTCTCGGTGTTCACCAGCGAGCCAAGAGTCCTAGAGCTCAGGTGCGACCAAACTGTGCATTTCTGGGTACAGTGGGCTTCCCTGGTGGCTCAGCTGGTAAAGAATCTGCCTGCAATGTGGGAGACCTGGGTTCTATCCCTGGGTTGGGAAGATCCCCTGGAGAAAGGAATGGATACCCATGCCAGTATTCTGTCCTGGAGAATTTCATGGCCTGTATACTCCCTAGGGTTGCAGTGGGGCTGAGGTGCCATCATAATGTGCATTTCTGGATACCCAATGCCCTTGGACAGCAAGGAGATCCAACCAGTCCCTCCTAAAGGAAATCAGTCCTGAATATTCATTGGAAGGACTGATCCTGAAACTCCAATACTTTGGCCACCTAATAAGAAGAACTGACTCCTTGGAAAAGACCCTGATGCTGGGAAAGATTGAAGGCAGGAGGAGAAGGGGACAACAGAGGATGAGATGGCTGGATGGCATCACCGACTCAATGGGCATGAGTTTGGGTAAACTCCCATAGTTGGTGATGGGCAGGGAGGTCTGGCATGCTGCAGTCCATAGGGTTGCAAAGAGTTGGACACGACTGAGCAACTGAACTGACTGAACTGAATGCCTGTTCACGACTAGTTCACAGAATGTGCTAAAATATGTATTTAGGGGATAAGAATTTTTTTTCCTGGAATAAATTACTTCACAACAGTGTCGGGGTTTCTGCTATTCAATACAGTCAACTAGCCACTTGCATACATATATCCCCTCCTTCCTGAACCTCCTTCCTATGTCCTCATCCCATCCATCAGGGTCATCACAGAGGACTGGACTGAGCTTCCCGTGCTTTATGGCATGTTCCCACTAGCCATCTAATTTACACATGGTAGCGTGTCTACTGCCAATCTCAGTCTTCCAGTTTGTCCAACCCTCCCTGTATCTGCCTGTCCATTCTCCATGTCCGCCTCTCTATTCCTGCCTTGATAAAGGGAAAAGAAAGGGATTTGAAGGAGAAGAAATAACCGAGGTCCCTTAAAGGAAATAGAATGGAATTCTCTCTCTTTTCTCTCCAATCTCCTTCCCACTTGCAACCATCAGCCAGACCTGGGCTATGACAGCTGGAGATGGTTCCCATATCGCCTCTCTTTCCTCTCCCCTTGTTACTTTTCTGCTTCTTCACCCACCCACCTAGACACCTCCTCTAGTTTGAACTGACTGCTTAAAAAAGGGGAATCTAAAATCTTAAGGATATTGTTTCATGAAACAAGAAGTCTGAAGGAGTAAGAAGAAAGATAAGGGGTGAGAAATTCCTAGAGAAAACAGAAGAAAAAAACTTAAACCTTGTGTGGCTCAGATGACAGGTACTCACTAAATATCCACGTGTTTCTCCACATTTCACAAGCCCACACATCAGAGTGGCTTCAGGTGACTAATTCTTATCAGTAGAACATGAGCAGAAACAATATGCAGGTTCCCAACTGAGAAAAGTAAGAACGGGTGTTCCTTTTCTGAGATTGTTCTTTTCCCCTGATACATTGACCTGGAGGTTATTTGCTCCGGGGGGCATTACTACAAGTTGGAAGAGCTGTGAGGGACAATCAGACTTTACACGAGGGTAAGTAAGAGGTTTTTGTTTGTTTGTTTGTTTGTTTACTTTTTAGTACAGTCTTCAATTGGAAAAGTAGGTTTATGCTTACAGGTCAAGGGTTACCATGTTTGGCACTGGCATGCAATCCACAGTTTCCAACCCGAAGTCAAAGTCAACACTTCCTATTTCTCTCTGTCATTCAGTTAGAAGACGCAATATTTTTTTTCTGAAGATGCAGTATTTTAAAAGAATTGTCTACAGGATTTTTAACATTGTATTCTTCTAGATACTCCTAAATCTCCCCCCAAGTGAATCTTTACCAGAAGAGCCTTTTTTATTGGCCACCTTGTAGAATCATTCTGTGCTCAGCATGAGGCCATTAGATAAAGAGATGCTACAAAAGATAAATGGGAAACTCACTGCAGGAGCCACAGATCAGATAAATGAGGACTATTGCTCATTTATTCCACAGTATCATCTTTATCCCCTTAATGGATCACAGCCTTGTTGGGACCAAAGGGGCTTGTGTAACTCAATGAGGTTATGAACCTTGTCATGTAGGACCACCCAAGATAGAAAGGTTACAGTGGAGAGTTCTGACAAAATGTGATCCACTGGCAGAGGGAATGGCAAACCACTCCAGTGTTCTTGCTGTGAGAGCCTCATGAACAGTATTAAAAGGCAAAAATATGTGACACCAGAAGAAAAACACCCCCTCAACACCAGGGCAGACGGTGTCCAATATGCTACTAGGGAAAAGCACACAGTTATTGCCAAAGAAGCTGAAGTTGAAAAGTTCTATGAAGACCTACAAGACCTTTTAAAACTAACGCCCAAAAAAGATGTATTTTTCATCATAGAAAATTGGAATGCAAGCTTAGAAAATCAAGAGATAACTTGGATAAATAAGCAAGTTTGAAGTACAAAATGAAGCAGGGCAAAGACTAACAGAATTTTGTCAGATACCCTCTTCCAACAACACAAGAGAAGACTCTACATATGGACATCACCGGATGGTCAATACTGAAGTCAAATTGATTATGTTCTTTGCAACCACAGATGGAGAAGTTAGTTTGCAACCACAGATGGAGATGGAGAAGTTAGCAAGAAAAAAAAAAGACTTGGAGCTGACTGTGGCCCAGATCATCAGCTCTTATTGCAAAATTCATGGTTAAATTGGAGAAAGTAGGGAAAACCACTAAACCATTCAGGTATGACCTAAATCAAATCCTTTATGATTATACAGTGAAGGTGATAAATAAATTAAAGGGATTAGATCTGATAGACAGAGTGCCTGAAGAAATATGAACACAGGTTCATAATGTTGCACAGGAGGTGATGACCAAAATCATCCCAAAGAAAAAGAAATGCAATAGGCAAAGTAGTTGTCTGGGGAGACTTTACAATTAGCTGAGAAAAGAAGAGAAGTGAAAAGCAAGGAAGAAAGGGAAATATATACACTAGTGAATCCACAGTTCCAGAGAATAGTGAGGAGAGAGATAAGGAGGCTTCTTAAATGAAAATGCAAAGAAATAGAGGAAAACAACAGAATCAGTTCAGTTCAGTTGCTGAGTTGTGTCTGACTCTTTGCAACCCCATGAATTGCAGCACGCCAGGCCTCCCTGCCCATCACCAGCTCCTGGAGTTCAGTCAAACTCAGGTCCATCGAGTCGGTGATGCCATCCAGCCATCTCATCCTCTGTTGTCCCCTTCTTCTCCTGCCCCCAATCCCTCCCAGCATCAGGGTCTTTTCCAGTGAGTCAACTGTTCACATGAGGTGGCCAAAGTACTGGAGTTTCAGCTTTAGCATCATTCCTTCCAAATAATACCCAGGACTGATCTTCTTCAGAATGGACTGGTTGGATCTCTTTGCAGTCCAAGGGACTCTCAAGAGTCTTCTCCAACACCACAGTTCAAAAGCATCAATTCTTTGGCGCTCAGCTTTCTTCACAGTCCAACTCTCACATCCATACATGACCACAGGAAAAACCATAGCCTTGACTAGATGGACCTTTGTTGGCAAAGTAATGTTTCTGCTTTTCATATGCTATCTAGGTTGGTCATAACTTGTCTTCCAAGGAGTAAGCGTCTTTTAATTTCATGGCTGCAATCACCATCTGCAGTGATTTTGGAGCCCCCCAAAATAAAATCTGACACTGTTTCCCCATCTATTTTGGGAAAGACTAAAGAGCTCTTCAAGAAAATTGGAGAGATCAAGGGAATATTTCATGCAAGGATTGGCATGATAAAGGACAGAAAGAGTAAAGACCTAACAGAAGCAGAAGAGATTAAGAAATGGTGACAAGATACACAGGAGAACTATGCAGAAAAGGTCTTCATAACCTGGATTACCACAATGGTGTGGTCACTCACCTAGGGCCAGACATCTGGAATGCAAAGTCAAGTGGGCCTTAGGACACATCACTATGAACAAAGATAGTGGAGGTGATAGAATTCCAGCTAAGCTATTTCAAATCCTTAAAGATGATGCTGTTAAAGTGCTATACTTAGTATGCCAGCAAATTTGGAAAATGCAGCAATGGCCACCAGACTGGAAAATGTCAATTTTCATTCCAATCCCAAAGGGCAAAGGCAAAGAATGTTCAAACTACCATTCAGTTGTGCTCATTTCACATGCTAGCAAGGTTATACTCAAAATTCTTCAAGCTAGACTTCAGCACTATGTGAACTGAGAACTTCTAGATGTACAAGCTGAATTTAGAAAAAGTAGATCAAATTGCCAGCATTCATTGGATCATAGAGAAAACAAGGGAATTCCAGAAAAACGTCTACTTCTTCTTCATTGACTATATTAAAGCCTTTGACTGTGCGGTTCACAACAAACTGTGGACAATTTTTAAATAGATAGGAATACCAGATCACCTTACCTGTCTCCAGAGAAACTGGTATGCAGTTCAAGAAGCAACAGTTAGAACTAGACATGGAGCAACGGACTGGTTCAAAATTGGGAAAGGAATACAAGAAGGCTGTATATTGTCTCCCTTTTTATTTAACTCATACGTAGAATACATCATGTGAAATGCCGGGCTGAATGAATCACAAGCTAGAATCAAGATTGCTGGGAGAAATATCAACAACCTCAGATATGCAGATGTACCACTCTAAAAGCAGAAAATGAAGAGAAACTAAATTACTTCTTGATGGAGGTGAAAGAGGAAGGTGAAAAAGCTGGCCTAAAACTCAACATTCAGAAAAGAGATCATGGTATCCAGTCCCCTAACTTCATGAAAAATAGATGGGGGGAAAGTGGAAATAGTATCAGATTTTATTTTCTTGGGCTCCAAAAATCACTGCAGATGATGACTGCAGCCATGAAATTTAAAAATGCCTGCTCTTTGGAGGGAGAGCTATGGCAAACCTAGATAGTATATAAAAAGCATAGACATCACTTTGCCAGCAAAGGTCCATATAGTCAAAGCTATGGTTTTTCCAGTAGTTGTGTAGGAATTGAAAGTTGGATCATAAAGAAGGCTGAGCATAAAGAAGAACTGATGCTTTCAAACTGTGGTGCTGGAGAAGACTCTTGAGAGTTCCTTGAACTACAGGGAGATCAAACCAATCAATCCTAAAGGAAATCAAATCTGAATATTCATTGGAAGGACTGATACTGAAGCTGAAGCTCCAATACTTTGGCCACCAAACGAGAAAAGCCAACTCATTGGAAAGGACCCTGATGCTGAGGAAAATGTGAGACAAAAGGGGAAGGGGGTGGCAGAGGATGAGATGGCTAGATAGCATCATTGGCTTAATGGACATGAATTTGAGCAAGCTCTGGGAGACAGTGAAGGACAGGGAAGGATTGCATGAAGCAGTCCATGGGGTCTCAAAGAGTCAGACGTGACTTAGCAAATGAACAACAACAACAAAAATCATCTTTATAAGAATATTCTCCACAATTTCCTTTCTTGTCTTAATATCAGTAATAGCCATTCTTATTCTATAAAATAGAATTGTATTAGTGCCTATCTCATCAAATATGTGTTCATCATCTGCAAGGACTAAATAGTGCATTTTTAAAAGCTTAACATGGTGGCTGGAACAAAATAAGCACCAAATATATTTTTGCTATTGTAATGAATTTTTAAAATCTTAATTGAATGGTAAATTTATGTTAATGTTCAATATGTTTCCTAATAGATAAGAACCCAGACTGGAGCCTATTGATAGCAAGTCTATCATACGTCTCCAACTTTGTTCGCGCTGTAGTTCTTTCTCATACTTTTCCAACGTATGTAACTTTGCAGCACTTTATATATTCCTTTAAGCTGGTCTAAATTCTTTTCAGAGTCACGAAGACTATAAATAAAAAAAAAATTAACTGACTGAACCCTAAGTTCTTGACTTACCTTTTATTAGCATTTGGAGAGGGAAAATGAAACAACAATGAAAAGCCTGTACACATAAATAGAATTCTCTCCATTAGAGCATCCTCTTTCTTTCCTACTGGTATAAAAGATGTAAATCTTAGCACCTGTGACTGGAGAACACACAATCTCCAACTAGGCTCCATCAACTAATTTGACTTTGACACCTCGGTCAAAACTTTACCAAGGATGTCCTTTTCAGCAAAACTTATTTTCAGACATTCATGCTGAGGATGAGAATGTATTCTTTGCATGGACCTGAGACATGTAAACAATCTCTGGACAAAAGCTATAACTGTGACGGCTAATTTCCAAACAAATTCTCAAGAACCCCAAGGTGTGACAATATATTCATAGAAAGGGAGTTTTTTAAATATGAAATTGTTGGGAAAATCTGCCTGTATGGTCGTCATAATAAACAGCCTTAAAACAGTATTGCCCCTAACTTCAAAGTAAATGAATTCTATTCAGTTCAGAAAACATATACTGAAACTTGTTTCCTGACCAGTGCACTAGATTCTGGAGACCTGCAGATAAGTAAAGCAAGGACCAAACTCTCAAAGTTTCTGCAATTGGGTAAGACATACTTAAATAATTAGTCTTGATGAATAAATATATTTCACTGTCTTCTTAGCATTGATCATAAATCAGTTATTTATTTGTTTGCCTCTATATTTACTTTACTGCCTCCTCCACTAAGCTCACTAGGAGGCATGACTATTTTGTAGGCAATGAATTCAGCTCTTGTACAGAAGTTACATTTTAGGCACTCAATAAATACTTTCTAAATAGTACTGTAGTCATGGGTAAAATGAACACAAATCAATAGCTTTCATATATGCAAATAGCAGCACTAGAAGATGTAATGGAAAAGATCCATTTCTAATGGCAACAACAATAATTCTGAGAAAAGATAACTTACTTAGATATAAATCTAACAAGGGATATGGAAAAACAATTCCAGAAAAATTGATAGATTCCTGAATGACTCAGAAGAATAATCAAATGAATGGAAAGATATGCCAGGTTTATTGATAAAAAAAAAAAAAACTTAAGATTACAAAAATGTCATTCTCCCTAAGTTAATTTATAAATTTAACAATCCCAATAAGAACATTAAAAAAAAACTTAATTCAGAAATGATACAAGCAAATTCTGAAGTTCATATGGAAAAATATACTAATAGTTATAACCAGGAAATGTCTGAAATAGAAAAACCTCACAAACTAATAAATACACTATAAAACTTCAGTTATTAAATGTATGGTATTGGGACACATATAACAGACAAAACAAGAGAAGATAAATTCTTTCCACTTCTTTGGTTTAGTACATGATAAAGAAAGAAAGAAAGGAAAGAAGCAAAGTCGCTCAGTTTTGCCCCACTCTCTGCGACCCCATGGACTGTAGCCTACCAGGATTCTCCATCCATGGGATTCACCAGGCAAGAGTACTGGAGTGGGTTGCTATTCCCTTCTCCAAGGGATCTTCCTGACCCAAGCATGAAACCCACGTCTCCCGCATTGTAGGCAGATGCTTTACTGTCTGAGCCACCAGGGAAGTCGTCCATAATAAAAGTGTTGTTCAAATCTGTACTGATAAACATGAATTTTAGTACATAATGTTGGGGACAAGCAAATAGCCATCCGGAAAAATGATACTATTGAATTGATAAATAATACCATATACAAAGAAAAATTCCAAATAGATTTAGGTGTAAAAAATAAAAAAATAAAATCATGACATGGTTGAATTCTTTTAAAATGGAATGGAAGCAGACTTTATCACAATGACTCAGAAGCAAGAAGTGAAAAGTAGAAGACTGATCATTTCAGCCACATAAAATGTATAGATTTTACATTCTACAACAGCATAAGACAAGCTGGAGGAAAATATTTGAAATCCATATCACCATCAAAGAACTACATTCACTAATACGTAGAGAGCTCCTAGACATTTAGAAGAAAAATAACAAAAAACTAAGAGAAATATGGACAGAAAACATAAACAGGCAGTGCACAAAAAAAGAAAAAAATGGCCATTAAACATATAAAATACTCACAATTTTTAAAATGCAAATTAAAACTACATTTCTCACTGTGATGTGTAGAATTCTATGGAGGTCCCATAATCTCCATTCTCTAATGTTAGAGCTACAGAATCCCCTTCTCTCAAGTGTGCCTGGGACCATGACTTGCTTCCTTTTTTTCCTTTTTAATGTTTTATTTTATATTGAAGTATAGTCAATTAACAATGTTGTGATCATTTCAGGGAAACACCAAAAGGACTCAGCCATACCTACACACGTATCCATACTCCCCCAATCTCCCCTCCCATCCAGGCTGCCCCACGGC
This sequence comes from Aepyceros melampus, assembly GCA_006408695.1. Classification (NCBI taxonomy): domain Eukaryota; kingdom Metazoa; phylum Chordata; class Mammalia; order Artiodactyla; family Bovidae; genus Aepyceros; species Aepyceros melampus. The sequence continues at coordinate 19,587 of SJXQ01003492.1, forward strand.
ATTGAGCAGAGCTCTGGGTGTTATATAATAGTTTGTTATCCATTTTAAATACAACAGTGTGTACATGTCCATCCCAAACTCCCTAACTGTCCATTTCCCCTCATTCTCTAAGACTGTGAGTCTGTTTCTCTTTTGTAACAGAAAACTGCTTCTAACCAACAGCAGTTCTAAACAATAGCTTCTACTGGTATAGAACCAATAGCTTCTATGGAGAAGGCAATGGCACCCCACTCCAGCACTCTTGCCTGGAAAATCCCATGGACAGAGGAGCCTGGTGGGCCACAGTCCATGGGGTCACTAAGAGTCGGACATGACTGAGCAACTTCATTTTCACTCTTTACTTTCCTGCATTGGAGAAGGAAATGGCAACCCACTCCAGTGTTCTTGCCTGGAGAATCCCAGGGACGGGGGAGCCTGGTGGGCTGCTGTCTATGGGGTCGCACAGAGTCGGACATGACTGAAGCGACTTAGCAGCAGCAATAGCTTCTAATCAAAGCAGTCTGAGCCCAGACTGCCAACTGCCCTGAGTAAGCTATGTTATATGAGAACAGGATGATATGGCATTCCATGATTATGTCACATAAAAGAAGATTCTATCTTTTTAAAAAATTAATTTATCTTAATTGAAGTCTAACTACTTTACAATATTGTGGTGGGTTTTGCCATACATTGACATGAATCAGCCACGGGTGTACATGTGTGCCCCATCCAGAACCCCTCTTCCACCTCCCTCCCCACCCCATCCCTCTGGGTTGTCCCAGTGCACCGGCTTTGAGTGTCCCGTTTCATGCATCGAACTTGGACTGGTCATCTATAGGACTGCATCTTAAGAGACTACAGTAAGAAAATCTCCTGCTGGCTACGAAGGAGCAAGCTGACGTGATGTGAACTGCCTGTAAAGAGGGTCACATGGCTGAGAACTATATGGGATATCAAGATACTGAGAGCATCAGTTCTACAAATATAAATACTAACATCTTCCAACAACCACACGAACTTGAAAGAAGAGTTCAAGCCTCAGATGAGATTGCAGTCCCAGACAACACTTTAATTGCAGTCTTAGTCCCTGAACAGAGGATGCTTAGTTAGGCTGTGGCCCTAACTAAGGACTGTGGGGCTGTTGGTCCACAGAATTAGTGAGATAGCAATGTGTTTTGTATTAAGCCACTAAGTAGGTGGCAATTTGTTATGCAGCGATAGGAAACTATTACATTCACCAATCACGTTGGCAAAAATACAAGAGTACAGCACTGTGTGTTGCTGAGTTATGTCCACCAGCCAACTTCTACATTGCCAGTGGGACACAAAATGGTTCGATGCCTGTGGGGGAAAATCTGGCAACGTCTAGCACAGTCACATTTACACATGCCACTTGGCCTAGCAAACTTCTCACTTCTGGAAATCTATCAGATATTTGCATAAGTTTGAGATGATATATGTACAAAAGTTTCCATTAGAGCATTATGTATAATAACAAATAATGGAAGCAAACCAAAGGTCTGACAATCGGGGGCTGGTCAAGTTACCCAAGGTCATCTACTTAACAGAGCATTGTGTATCCCCAAAGAGAAAAATGATGAAGATCTCTGTAAAAATCTCTGGGATACATTACGAAGTAAAAAAAGGTAAAATTCAGAACAATATGTATAGTGTACTTCCTTTCGATAATGAACATTTATGCTTAAGGAAACACATTATTTTAAAGCAATTACCTGTAAGGAATAGGGAGAAACAAGATGGATGGGGATAAGAATAGGAGTAAGTCTTCTCCAAGAATACTTATTAATCATTTTTTCTTTTTGCAACATATACATGTATTACCTATTAAAATTAATGTAATTTTTAAAAATTACTGAATGGATGGATGTCAAAAAGCAATGTGTTATACAGCATATAAGATGCAGAGGTGACAATGGATAAGCAGTGAGGGATGGATAGCATCAGTCTTCTATTTTCATGTGGACAGGAAGTCTGTATAGGATTCTGAAAGGTATTCAAGAGTTACAACAGATAGCCAAGCCTCAGAAGGACAACAAGGACCCTGTTCAAACACACAAGGGGATGAAACTGGCAGTACATCTAGGGAGCAAAGGAGTCTGGTCTCATTAAATGTAATGAGTATAAACGAGAGCTATATAGGGAGAAGGGCAACAGAGAATAAATCAAGGCGTCCATGGATGCACTTCTGAGGAACTTGAACATAAGGTTTATGTCTTAAGATCATTCTAATGATGGCTTGGAGGATGTATCAGAGGGGATCTGAATTTGTTTCCTGTGGCTGTCATAAACAATTAACATGTAATTAGTGGCTTACAAAAACAGAAATGTATTCCCCCCCCAGTTCTGGAGGCCAGGAATCTGAGCCAGAAGTCTGAAATCACAGTCCTGTGACAGGGCCCCGTGCCCATGGAAGCGCTAGGGGAAAATCTATTCTTTGCTTCTTCCAAGTTCTTGGCTGTGGCTGTGTCACTCCACTCTCTCTGCCTTTATCTTCACGTGGACTTTTCCCCTGTCTGTCTGAGTCCTCCCTTCTGTTGCTTCTAAAGACATTTGCCACTGGATTTGGGGGAGACTTGGGTAATCCAAAATATACCATATCAATATCTTAACTTAATTACATTGGCAAAGAGCTTTTTTCCAAATAAATTCACATTCACAGATCCCAGGAATTAGAACATGGAATTTGGAGGATGGCCACTATGGTCAATGCTAAGGACAGGAGACTAGTATTTAGAGGTGATTGTAATTGACAACGTTTAAGAGATGTTCAACAAAATTTAAATTTTCTGATTAAAATGTTCTGAGGGCAAAAAACCTACAAGTCATTTTAACTTTCCAGAAATCCATTCCACATATTTCTTTCTAAGCTCACCCCTCTTGCCTTGATTTTTATTCAAGTAATTGAAGGCATATTTGCTGCAACCTGCCCCCCTCCCCTTATCTCTTCTAAGTCTTCCATTATACCATAACCACTGCGTGACATTTTCTCCTGTAGGGAGGCTTCTGGGCTTTGTGGAGTGGCAGGTCTCAGGGAGATAACTTCCTTTAAAAAGACAGCTAGCTAGAGGCAGACAGAAGGCTCTACAATGAATATTTCCAGACAAGAAAGCCTGAGGCATGTGGCATTAAAGTTTCTATAAGGTCTATGTGGAAGCACACCAATATTCATAAAAACTAGATATGAGAATTTCAAGAGTAGGAGGTAGCATATTTAAAAAAATGCAGAAGAAGCAGCAAATCTTTAAACTTGACATCAGAGTCAAGAGAGGGGTTTCTAAATGAAGGAGAAAAACAAGTCAAAGCTCCCAACTTCTCCTCCTCCAAAAAAGACACTTTCTGCCAGCTTTAGGTCAACAGTTAAGCAGAAAAGAGTGATCCTCCAGAATGTGATCTGTTCTCCCCCTTGTGGTGCCTGAAGCCAAATTTTAGCTATTGACCCTCTATCTAACTAATGCTCCAGAGAACCCCTTACTTTCTAATCAGAAATTACTCACTTTCCAACACTCAAGGCTCTGATTCTAAGCCGCTACTGTCCAAAAGAACTTTCTGTAAAGATAGAATTGTCTGTATCTGCCTTATCTAATATGGTATCCACCATCCATAGGTGGGTATGATCACTTGAACTGTGGATGATATGAAAGGGAACTAATTTTCGATTATCTTACATTTTTATTTCTTTACATTGAAATATCCATAATGTGTCCATACTGGACAGCACATTTGTAACACTGCTGGATGCAGGACCTGACCCATCTTCCTTTTTGAACAGGATCAAGTTCTATCTCAGTAACAACGTAAGTCTTATCCCATTTTTATAGTTACTGCTGCTCCTAGAAAACCACCTAGCAGACCTATTGGAGCTCATGGCCAATAATTATATTTCAATGATACAAATTAGAAGGTTGTTTTCTTCTCTCTTGTATTGGTTCAAAATCTTACAGGAAAAGACCCAAGATGCTGACTAGATATTTTCAAAGACATGGTCATAACTGTGGGATCCTCTAAGAGCCACAGTCTCACGTTGTGGTTGTGTGTGTGTGTGATAAAATCACCCTTTCCTTCTAGCCTCTCTTTCCGCACAAATTAACAAAGACTCTTTAGCTCTTGGATTTAATTTCAATTCTGTGATTGAAATGTGTACAGTTACATACACTATCATTGTTAAGTATGAAGTTGCAAACATGTCTTACGCTGTTTTCATGTTCCAAGCTGCCAACTTTTATATGAAGTGAAATTGGCAACCCATTGAAAGAATGCTTACAAGGCATTTAGGTCCAGACTCATTCTCTTTCAAGGAAATCCTGCAGATGCCTCCAAGAAAATGAACAGGAAACCATTGTTTCAGTGGATGATTTGCCACATCTGTACTCTAAAGCATTAAAATATTGCTGAAGCTTTTAATAAGTCAACTAGGCTGCAGGAACCTGGATTCTTTATTCCCAAAGAAGGGGGAACATTTCAACAACTCCCCCTTCTCTTCTTGCCCTCAATCTTTCCTAGCATTAAGATCTTTTCCAAAGAGTCAGCTCTTCATATCAGGTAGCCAAAATATTGGAGCTGGAGCTTCAGCTTCAACATCAGTCCTTCCAATGAATATTCAAAGTTGATTTCCTTTAAGATTGACTGGTTTGATTCCTTGCATTCTAAGGGACTCTCAAGTCTTCTCCAGCACCACAGTTCAAAAGCATCAGTTCTTTGGGGCTCAGTCTTCTTTATGGTCAAGCTCTCATATCCATACATGACTGCTGGAAAAACCATAGTTTGACTAAGAGGATCATTGTTGGCAAAGTAATGTCTCTGCTGTTTAATACACTGTCTAGGTTTGTCATAGCTTTTCTTCCAAGGAGCAAGCATCTTTTAATTTCATGGTTGCAGTCACTGTTCACAGTGAGTTTGGAGCCCAAGAAAATAAAACATGATGGTAAGCCTACAACTGAGAGAAAATAAGAAGGAACAAGGCCAAATCAATATATAATCTATAAATAATAAAGATAACCTAAGAATGAATGAGGTCAAATTTATACAGCACTCAGGGTCTCTCAGAGAAAAACGGTTTCAAAACTAGATGATATCATTACCCATCATTAGTGCTTTAATGGAGCTGACTGCCCTGCCATTCTGTGTGTGGTTGTTTTCTCTTCTTAAATAAAAGTTATTTTTGTGACACCAAGAGCCATTAGAGGAGAAATGATTTGACACAGTGGTGGTTAGCAACAGGGCATAATTATTCATTTCTATTGAGAGCCTTCATTTAGGGACTAGAATTTTGAGAGCAGCTTGAGCAAATTGATCACAAGTTAACTTTTATTTAAAAATATTTATTTATTTGGCTGCACCAGGTCTTAGTTGTGGCACGTGGGATCCTGAAGTACTGCATGCAAATTCTTAGTTGTGGCCTGCAGGATCCAGTTCCCTGACCAGGAATGAAACCAGGGCCTCCTGTATTGGGAGTGCTGAGTCTTAGCCACTGGACCACCAGGGAAGTTTCCCAAATTAACTCTTAAAGTAGATGTTAGGTAGACAGTAGATAGATAGATGATATAGATATGTATTTTTGAAGCACAAACTATTTATGTCTGTGGTTATTAAACAGCCTTCAAGCTCACTGGAATACATCAGTTAACCTATTTTTTCACATTGTGAAATTTCTATAAATAGAACCCTAGATTTTAAATGGACTTTAGCCACTGCCAAAAGCAAGAGCTCCAGGTCAGTCTACATGGTTCAAACATTTCCTTGGTTGTGTGACATTAAGAAACATATGTATCCTTTTTGTAGGGCTTCCCCAATGGTTTAAGTGGTAAAGAAACCACTTGCAATGCAGGAAAACACAAGAGTCGCAGCTTCAATTCCTGGGTTGGGAAGATCCCCTGAAAAAGGTGATCTGTAAAATCATTAAACACAGTACCTACTTCATTAGGATGCTGTAAAGGTTAAATGAGCTCATTATTGTTAAGCACATAGGATACTCCCTGGCACCTGGTAAGTGGTAAATGTTAGTTCTTATCACCTTCATATAATCATTTTACAGATGCAAAACAGCAATGTCCAGGTAGGGAAGGTGATGTGTCCAAGCCAAATGTCCAGGTAGGGAAGGTGATGTGTCCAAGCCAAATGTCCAGGTAGGGAAGGTGATGTGTCCAAGCCAAATGTCCAGGTAGGGAAGGTGATGTGTCCAAGCCATACAACTAACAGTAAACACACAGAAGAACCGGAGTCTCTTGGCAAGTAGCCTCTGTCTCTTCCACCCTGCCATGCTACCTGGGCTGTTTTGTGCTATATTATTCTATGCTCCACTTTGTTCTGCGTGAAGTCCTTATCAGGAACGTAACAAGGAGGAAAGAAGCCAGAGAGGAGACAGCCTAAAGGTGCTGGTACTAGAGCTCTCAAGGCAAAACCACAGAGATCTAACTAGCTGCTGAAACCAGTCAGCTCAGTCTCATTGCTAAAGGTCCCTACACCCAAGCTTCTCTCCAGCTGGTGCTATTTCAAAAATTTCTTTTTATGATGAACAACTTTTCATGACATAATTCAAATGCATCATAAATAGCATTGTTTTGTGATGTCATGGTAAAGAATCCTCCTGCCAACAATGCAAGAGACATAAGAAACACGGGTTTGATCTCTGCATTGCGAAGATTCCCTGGAGTTGGAAGTGGCAACCCACTCCAGAAATCCATGGACAGAGGAGCCTGGTGGGCTACAGTCCATGGCGTCGCAAAGAGTGACTGAGCACATATGCACACTCGATTATAAAAAACACGCATTGGCTTACATTTACATTATTCATGTCAAATGCTACTTTTAATAACTTTCAAAGCCTACTTATTTTTATTTTATTTGAGTATAATTGCTTTACAATATTGTGTTAGCTTCATTGTTTCTATACAATAAGGTGAATCAGCTATATGTACGCATATATCCCCTCCCTCTTGGGCCTCCCTTTCATACCCCCAATCCACCTTTCTAGGTCATCACAGAGGAACAATATTTTTAATATTTATAAGATAAAATATGCAAATATATAATAATAATATTAACCTAATAAATAAGAACATAAGAGTGTTGACTAGGGAGCAGGGGATATTGAGGTGTGGGATGAATTGGAACAAATTGAATGCTCTGAGTACTGAAATCAAACTTCCCTTTCCTCACCATTTGCCAAGAGCTAGGAGTGGAGCACAGCTCCATCATGAGCCATTTCATAAACAATGAGCAAAGACACACGAAAGGCATGAATTTATTTGCTCCTTCCATGAAATACCAATGCCACTGAAGATCCACATCAAGGCAGATCTATCACTATGAAAAAAAAATGACTATCCAGGGCACCCTGAAAGAGAGCCAACAACACATTTGATGTCACATTTCCTGATTCCTCTGGACATTTAGAGAAAAAAAAAAAAAGAAATAGGCTCTTGTATAGACATGTGTTCTGATCCAAATTTTTACATAGCATGAAAAAGGAAGGAAAAAGAAGCCATCAGCAAATTTGCCATCTTTCCCTGCATTCCCTGCCATCTTTCCCTACATTCCATGAATAACACTTTGCTTCTGCCAAAGTGCTTTAAACCTAATTTCTCTTTGTATTGAAAGCTTAAAGTGTAAAGGCCATCTTGACTATAAAAGCTTCATAAACATCCATATATTTAAGTTCAGAATGACTTTTCTTTCATTCCCATGTGGTGTCTGCAAACCAATTGATGCATTTTATCAAGAGTCACACTGGCTCAAAGCAGAGTGATAAAAACCATATGAACATAAAATCTTATTTTTTAAGTTCTTAGCTTTAAATATGCATCAGCAGGATGGAAGCTGTTATTTTCTCCACATTGGCCTTAATCACTGTGCAAAGCATTTGAGGATTACTCTTCTTGAAAAGTGGACTTGGCCATTGTCACGCTGTTTCTGTCACCAAAGCTTTCTCTTTTGTAAAAAAAAAAAAAAAAAAAGAAAGAAAGAAATTATTTGTCTAGCACTTCTTCCCCCTGGTGCTACATGGAACATTTCAAATCATTGATCAATTAGGACAATTGTCTTAATGAGGAAGATTGATTTTGTCACGTTTGCAATATCTTCTCTTTTCTTGACCTCATTCTCTCTTGGGACATCAGTTATTATTCAAAGTCTCTACAGCTTGCTTGAAACTCCTCTGGGAATGTCAGTTTACCAACCTGCCTCATGGAAAAATATTGTTGTCCGCTTTACCGTACGTATGTATAAATATATACACATTCGTAAGGGAGTGTCTTGGCCCATCTGGGCTACTATAACAAAATACCACAGTATGGATAGTTTATGTTACTAACTTAGTCATGTCTTTCTCTTTATGACTTCATGGACTGTAGCCCACCAGGCTCCTCTGTCCTCAGATTTTCCAGGCAAGAATACCAGACTGCATAGTCTTTCTTTTCTCCAGGGAATCTTCCTGACCCAGGAATTGAACCTTATCTCCCACATTGCAGGCAGATTCTTTACTGTCTGAGCCACCGGGGAAACCCACAGTTTGCACTATTCTAAAGGTATTCCTCACTTCTTGCCTTCCTCACAGGCCATCAAAACACCCACTTCTTGAATTATATGCACTTTTCTAACTGGAAGAAAAAACTCCAGTGGTCAAATAACACTATCTCATTTGCTCATGGACTAGCCAATTAATACACAAGAAACAACATCTAGGTTAAAGAAACATGAAACATAGGTAAGGACCACAAAGTAAACACAGCTCAAAAGGATAGCAAATGACTAGACATATAGCAGATCGTCAATAAATGGGCACCTAATTGATTTTGTTCTTTACCCAGTAGCAATTTTAATTTTCTAAGAGAACTTATAATAAATTCTTACTGGTAGAATTTAAGATCATGTGGAAGACAATAAAGATTTTTTTTTAGTTTGTATCTATTAAATTTCATCTGGTAGTTGATCACTTAATTTTATCTAAATGCAAATTTGACCTTATATTTGTCTTTTTGTACCATTTAATTTTAAAAAATATTGATATGAAATGAAGTAGATACTTAAATGTGGTCCCTGATTTAGTGTTGATCTGATCAATGCTGAAATAAAAACCATTCCCCTTGGGGAGTGAAATTTTTTAACTTTCTCAATTTTAATAATAATTTTTTATTGTTTCATTGATCCTTGAACTGGGTAGAGACAGAAAGCAAGACTCACTTTGCAATTAATGACAAGCTCACCAGATTAACCCAAACTAGTTTGTGAATGGCCAATAGATTTCTTCATAAACCTTGGTTTCCCTTACTATTATCAACCAAGAAAAGGATAAATGAGGTTAAAATTTTTAAACATAAAGGAAGCATTAATGTACAAATAGACCAAAAATAATAGGATATTTGGGGTGAAATAGTTTTTTGTAAAGATATCCAGAAGGACAATATAAATATATGAATGTTGAGATATGAGATGTGTGTGTGTGTGTGTGTGTGTGTATGCACCTACATACTCACTGAAATCAACATACATGTTTCAATAAACACCAAGATTTATTATGCCTTTGGGAAATATTGACGAGTAAAAGTCAATACATCTTGATGTTCACTGCAACAAAATCAATAGTTGCTTAATAATTTACCAAGATTCAGGGGATTTAATGTATCTGATGACTGTGAAGTAAAGTAAAACCACTATACTTTCTTCCAAGAATACTTGATAAAGAATATAATACAAGCATCAGACATTTGGAATCAAAAGTTATGTCCCCTCCTTTCTGAATGAAAGCAGTGATACATCATCTTTCCCAGAATTAAAGAAGAAGACTCTGAAATTTGAGCAAGGAGAACAGAGGAAGAGGAAGAAACCTCAGAGAAGACAACTCTCATTGGAAAATAGATTCAATGTCAATTCAGTGTCACAGATGAATGCGATGTCTGTGCCTGTGAATTGAAGAACAGTACTCTCCTGATAAATATCATTCCATCCACTTTGTTAGGCCCTAAACTTGCCTTATGTTGACTGTACATTTGTCTCTTCCTAGTTTCCCACTTAACTCCAGAGATTCATAAATGCAGGTAATTCAAATGCCTTGACAATCTACCCCCAGTTCAAAAGGGTCTTAGTGACAGACTTAGGAAAAAAAAAAAGTGCTGGAACAGTTTCTATCCTTCTTAGGATTACTTTAATGTTTGTTTTCAAATCTTAAGGACCATGGACATTAGAAGATGGCCAACCCTCTGCAGTGCTGATTTAACAATTCATCTATAAATCAGAAGCCAGGCCAATATGACCAGTCATTAACTTCGTATCACTCAGGTCAAGTCCAAAACAGGGAAACTGTATACAATGAATTGTGGGGATGTGTGAACAGTCTGACAAACATACAGAATGGATGCTTCCTAGTGCTTCTAGATGGTATTAATAAGTTGAGCTTTGGAAATAAAAATCGAGGTCAAAACAACCAGCAGACTAAATAAAAACTGAGCTCCCTCCAGGAAAAAAAAAATTAATGATTAATTTCTCTAGAAAATTGTCAAACTACCTTTAGCTGAAAGCACAGAAAAGAGACCTGGCTCCCATTCTGTAAGGTTCACAAAGGAAAATAATTAACAAGCTTGGACTCCAGCAAATAATGGCTAATAATATTCCCCTAAAGAAAACAGAGCTATGAGTCATTCTTTGCAGGCATTGCCAAGAGATAAGGCAAGATATGTAATAAAAGAATGGGGATGATGGAACAAGATGCATCTACAAAGATTAAAGATTTCAAGTAACCACTGAACTGAAATGGTTCTGTGTGCAAAACTGTCCATTCTCTTTCATTCACAGCAGAGAACATCTGTGGTGGGTGAACTCTTCTAAGGTATCATAATTTGTTTTTCAGAAAGCTTGCCCATAAATTATCCTAATTGAGCCTCACAATAAAAACTTGAAAGACTTGGAAAGGTGTTATAATACCCTCTTAACAGATAAGGGTGCCTTCAAGAAGAAACATGTAACTAGTCCAAGACCACACAACAATTAAAGGGCAGAAATGAGTTTGAATCTATATCTTCTACTTCCAAACCCAGGGCATTTCTTTCCATGTCAAAAAGAAGCTTTTATATAACAACAACAAAAGTTGCTACCATTCATGTTAGTCAGCATTCTCCAGCGAAACAAAAACAATAGGAAGTGTGTGTGTGTGTGTGTGTGTGTATATACATGGAGAGAGAGAGAGAAATTTTAAGAAACTGATTCACACAATTGTGGGAACCAACAGTTCAGTTCAGTCGCGCAGTTGTGTCCGACTCTTTGCGACCCCATGAATCGCAGCACGCCAGGCCTCCCTGTCCATCACCAACTCCCGGAGTTCACTCAGACTCACGTCCATTGAGTCCGTGATGCCATCCAGCCATCTCATCCTCTGTCGTCCCCTTCTCCTCCTGCCCCAAATCCCTCCCAGCATCAGGGTCTTTTCCAATGAGTCAACTCTTCACATAAGGTGGCCAAAGTACTGGAGCTTCAGTTTTAGCATCATTCCTTCCAAAGAAATCCCAGGGTTGATCTCCCTCAGAATGGACTAGTTGGATCTTCTTGCAGTCCAAGGGACAAGGCAGTTGAAATCTGCAAGGCAGTCCAGTAGGCTCAAAACTCAAGCAGGATTTCCATGTTGCAGCCTCAAGACAGAACTTCTTCAAGAAACCTCAGTCTTTGCTCTTAAGGTCTTCAACTGATTGGATGAGGCCCAACCACATTCAGTTCAGTTCAGTTCAGTTCAGTTCAGTTTCTCAGTCGTGTCTGACTCTTTGAGACCCCATGAGCTGCTGCATGCAAGCCTCCCTGTCCATCCCAACTCCTGGAGTCCACCCAAACTCATGTCCGTTGAATCAGTGATGCCATCTACCATCTCATCCTCTGTCGTCCCCTTCTCCTCCTGCCCTCAATCTTTCCCAGCATCAGGGTCTTTTCTAATGAGTCAGCCCTTTGCATCAGGTGTCCAAAGCATTGGAGTTTCAGCTTCAACATCAGATCTTCCAATGAACACCCAGGACTGATGTCGTTTAGGATGGACTGGTTGGATCTCCTTGCAGTCCAAGGGACTCTCAAGGGTCTTCTGCAACACCACAGTTCAAAAGCATCAATTCTTTTGCACTCAGCTTTCTTCACAGTCCAACTCTCACATCCATACATGACCACTGGAAAAACCATAGCCTTGACTAGATGGACCTTTACTGGCAAAGTAATGTCTCTGTTTTTTAATATGCTATCTAGGTTGGTCATAACTTTTCTTCCAAGGAGTAAACATCTTTTAATTTCATGGTTGCAGTCACCATCTGCAGTGATTTTGGAGCCCAAAAAAGTAAAGTCTGCCACTGTTTCCACTGTTTCCCCATCTATTTCCCATGAAGTGATGGGACTGGATGCCATGATCTTAGTTTTGTGAATGTTGAGCTTTAAGCCAACTTTTTCACTCTCCTCTTTTCCTTTCATCACAAGTCTCTTTAGTTCTTAACTTTCTGCCATATTTGGAGAGTAATCTGCTTTCCTTAACATCAACTGATTATAAGTGTTAATCACAACTAAAAAACATCTTCACAACATCAGAACTAGTGTTTGACCAAACAAACAGGCACCACAACCTAGCCAAGTGTGACATATAAAAGTAAATCAAAATCTTTGTTATCAATAATATTATTTTGTTGTTGTTGGAGTATAATTGCTTTCAGTTCAGCTCAGTTCAGTTCAGTCTCTCAGTCGTGTCCAACTCTTTGTGACCCCATGAACTGCAGCACTCTAAGCCTCCCTGTCCATCACCAACTCCCGGAGTTCACTCAGACTCACGTCCATCGAGTTGGTGATGCCATCCAACCTCTCATCCTCTGTTGTCTGCCGGGAGCCAGCACGAGAGATCCCACCCATAAGGTCATGCGGAGAGACTTGATGGGGCAAGGCGAATCAGGTCTCACGGGGTCCTCTGCCTGAGCATCCACCCCAAAACCAAAATCTTTCTGTTTACTGTCTGCTATACTATACTCTTCTGACATTACAGGGGGCTATCCCCGACCACCTTTCTCTGGAAAAAGTTAACTTAGAGCTCCAACTGGTCTCCTGCATATGAAAGGAATGTTTCAGCTCAAATCCCTGTGATGGCTCTCCAATTTGCCTGACAGGTTTCCTCGGACTTTTACAACTTGTGATTGTTTACAGCCCCCCAACCACGAGAGGCATGAAGCTTAAAACATCTTAAAGATATAGAGCCTTTTAGAGCTAAGAATTAGTTTGGTGAAGGATTCCATTGTTGAGTTAATGTTTGCCAACAGGCCTCCATATCCTTCATCTTTTAGGCACCTGGTAGGATATTAATCAATGTAATCAGGATGCAGAAATAGAAATATAGTAGTTTTGATGTTAGCAACACTAGACTTTTGAGTTAATGAATTTTCTCTTTGTTATAAATCACTGTACTCCTCTTTCATTGTTATACATTGTTGTGTCCTTGCTATGTAAGAATGTAACTTTATTTAGTGCTTTCTGAGAGTGGTACCAGACTTTGGAAAGAACAACACTTTTAAGTTTTCTGGTTGACAGACTCTTATCAGAAAAGGGCCGTAAAATGCTAATTGGCCTTCTGGCCAGAAGATGATATAAATCACTTAAGACTTGTGTATATAGCTAGGTATGCAGAGAGAAAGCCTGGTCTCAATAAGAGTCAGGGCTGCTGACGCTGCATAATTTTGTATTATCCATTGATCTCTATGTACAACCAAAAGTATAAAAAGCGTTCCTGAACAATAAAGGATGGGCCAGTCACTGGAAAGACTGGTTTCCCCTGTGTCGACTTTCTCTCTGTCTCTTTCTCCCTCTCCCTCCCTCTCCTTTTCAGGCTGAATTCCATCTGGGGTGGGGAGGCTCGCCATGTCTATTTACTTGCCCTGGCTTCTAAGACCAACAAGAGAGGGAGCCCAAGGCAGGGCACCCTCCACTGTTCAAGCGGGTGCCGGTGGCCTAATGCAGATGGTGCAAACCTCTTGTCTCGAGGTTTTATTAGTTTTCTGCATAAACCAAGTTATTCAGCCTCTTTTCTCCACTAATTTTCCTACTATACTATTTCTTCCTAATCTTTCTATATTTCTAAATAAGTAAGTTTTTCCTCACCTACACCATCTCCCCTTCAAATTACCCTGGATCCATTGGGGCAGGACCCCGGCAGTGGGTCCTCTTGCCCCCAATCCCTCCCAGCATCAGAGTCTTTTCCAACAAGTCAACTCTTTGCATAATTGCTTTACAATGTGCTATTTTCTACTGTACAACAAAGTGAAGATGTGTGGTAGTGGTTTAGTTGTTAAGTTGTGTCCTGCTTTTGTAACTCCTTGGACTGCAGCTCACCAGGCTCCTCTGTCCATGGGAATCTCCCAGGCAAGATACTGGAGTGGGTTGCCATTTCCTTCTATAAGCTATATGTATACATGTCCATCCAGAGAAGGCAATGGCACCCCACTCCAGTACTCTTGCCTGGAAAATCTCATGGGTGGAGGAGCCTGGTAGGCTGCAGTCCATGGGGTCGCTGAGAGTCAAACACAACCGAGCAACTTCACTTTCACTTTTCACTTTCATGCATTGGAGAAGGAAATGGAGACCCACTCCAGTGTTCTTGCCTGGAGAATCCCAGGGATGGGGGAGCCTGGTGGGCTTCCATCTATGGGGTCGCCCAGAGTTGGACACGACTGAAGCAACTTAGCAGCAGCAGCACCATACATGTCAATAATATTCTTATAACTTCTTTTGTACATTTTCCAGATCAAGTTAGTGAAATTAAGATCAAATTATTAGATCAAATTTTTCATTCAAATGTCTATCTGTAATATTCCTATTTTAAATCCCACATTCTCCTTTTAATATAACTTACAGCCCCATTTGTATCAGGTTTCTATTCATTAGGACAATTGCAAAACTTGAAGAACAGTTACTTTTCTGATACCAGAGTGAGAAAAGAGTTCCTTGGTTAACCAAATTTTAACTCAAGTGATCTAAAGTGGTGTTTCTAAAAAACTCGGTGATGGACTATCTTCCTTTGAAATCATCTGTGGACTTTGTTAAAAGCAAATTCCTAAATCCTACCCTAATGCTTTTGAATCAGAATTCCTATGGTGGGCCCACACTATATTTTAGCAAGCATCCTGGGCAACATTTGGGTGTAATACAGTATAAGAATCACTGAACCAGAAGATTAAAGCTGCAAGTATACAAATAAGACTCAGGCACTAACACAAAACCCTCTTCTCATTATACAGAGGAACAGCCCAACCCTAACCCTAACCCTAACCCCAGCCAAGAGGAGACCAAGAGAGGAAACAAAAACAAAACTTCCCAGCTTTGGCAGAAATAAAGACATGGGTTCCTGTCATATTCTCACAAACAAATGCCCCAGTGCTCAGTAAAACTGGGGAACAAACACAACACTGCCTGTAGAAAATGACTTTGGGAAAATAGGAATAGACCCATAACATGGAATGATCACCGTGAGCTGTAAACAGTGAAAGAGAGCTGTGCCACATGTGGTACCCACTGTATGACGCAGCAGGCGCTTCATCAGCACAAGGTAAGACTGCAGCTGGTCAAGTGCCCTGAATTTTGAGAAGCTTTTGATCTAGAATCTACATAAAATAACTGAATAAATGTGAAGAAACCAAAAGCAGTGTTTTTTGCTCTTCTCAGAGTGTTTCACACTGAGAAGTGAAAATCTAAAATCTTGAGAAGTCTGCTTTCTGAAGGAATTATAGATCTAGAACAAATTTGTACTACTGAGTCTGTTCCTTTGGTCTTCAGTTTCCCATAAACTGTTACAGCAATATGACATTTCACCCTGGTTTAAATTCTTTCATGGGAGATTTTGCAAAACTTCTTGGTAACTTCTGATACAAGTGTGCTTCATTCTAAAATAAAACAAAACCAATTGCATATTTTTAAAATCAACTCCCCAGAACTTAATTCAAATGATCACTTGTTTTCTACAGGGTTATTTTAGCAGTGGGCACATATGTGTAGGGAAAAGGGAACCAGCGCTCTGTTGGAGGGAATGGAAACTGGTAAAAATTATTACAGAAAAAGCAACCTGAAATTTTCTCAAAAAATTAAAAATAGAGCTCCCATGTACATCTGGGTATTTACCCCAAGGGATTAGAAACATGATATCATAGAGACACCTGCACTTCCATGTTTATTGAAGCATTATTCACAACAGCCAAAATATGGCAACAATCTAAGTGTCAATTAGTTGATGAATGAATAAAGAAGATATGGTATATATTTGCAATGGAATATTATTCAGCCATGAGAGAGAAGGCTATCCTACCTACCATTTACAACAACCTGCATGAATGTTGAGGGCATTATGCTAAGTGAAATAAGTCAGACAGAGAAAGACAAATGCATCACTTATGTGTAGAATCTAAAAAGCAGAGTAGAGCGGTGCTTACAAGAGCTGGGGCATGGGGAGATGTTAGTCACAGGTACAAGCATTCAGCTACAAAATTAGGAAGCTCTAGAGAACTAAGTTACAGCGTGATGATTACAGGTAACACTGCCTCAGATGGGTGAATGCTGCTAAGTAGTCTCATCACATAAAAACGTGCTAACTATGTGATGTGATGGAGGTTGTAGCTAATCCACCATGACAATCATTTTGCAACCAAAAATGTGTCCAGTGGTTCAGGATGCAGGGACACATGTACTCCCGTGGCTGATTCATGTCAATATATGGCAAAAACCACCACAATATTGTAAAGTAGTTAGACTTCAATTAAAATAAGTTAATTAATTTTTAAAAACCAAGTCGTAAAGCTTAAGTTTATACAATTTTATGTGTCAGTTATATCCCAGTAAATCCGGGGGCAAATAAATAAGTAAATAGTGACCACAGTGTTCATTTTAAATATACCATCTAGAAGAGTTAATTTTAACACAGCTGGTTGGTAATGTGTCTACTGAACAAACAGAAATAACCTTGCAGTTCTTTTCCAAATTACCCTTCAACTTGTAATTGAAATCTTATAAAAACATGCCAAGCAAAGTAAAACAATATGCATATATTTATATAAATTATGTAAATATTTCTATTTTAATTATATATATATATATATATATATTTATTTATTTGCTTAAACAATTAAATGACCTGATGCTTAGGGGACACTAGGGTAAAGAAGCAATGGTCTGTAATGAAAAGAAACTGGCTTGATGTATGGTCCTTCCACTTATTAATTTATATGTTCTTAAGCATATTATTAACAACTCTAGGTCTCTCTGCAGGGTGGGTATGTCAATACCCTCTTCACAGCATCATGAATAGCGTGCTTAGCAGGATTTCTGGATTAACATAAATTTAAACAGCAACACAGAACTTCCTTCCCTCCCCTGATATCTGAGAAGCAGAGGAAAAAGAATTGCATCAACCAAAAAAAAATTATTAAACTAGGAATGTACATTTTTTAAAGTAATGGAATAAAAGTTACAGGTGACTCTAGAGTGGAAAGAGGGACACAGGACCACTTAACATTCCTCCTACAAGAGTCCACTGTTTCCCAGAGGTGTCAGTGAGTTCATGAAGTCCTGAAATATTTCACTATTACCCCCAAGCCTGAACAGAAGCAGACTGAACGCACATTTTTATTTTTTTTCTTCTTTTAACAGAGGAATTGGAGAAGGAAATGGTAACCCACTCCAGTGCTCTTGCCTGGAGAATCCCAGGGACAGAAGAGCCTGGTGGGCTGCCGTTTATGGGGTTGCACAGAGTCGGACACAACTGAAGCTACTTAGCAGCAGCAGCAGCAGCAACAGCAGAGGAATAATGGAATGGTTCCTGGAGTGAACCATTAAATGAAGGAAGTTAAATGAAGGAAACCATGTTAACTTGAATTGAAGATTAAGCTGAAGTTCAAAGATATCCCTGCCCCATGGAAACATGAATGCCTCCTAGCTAGCGTATCAAACATATATGGTTTAAAAATTGTGGAGGCAGAACAGATCCTAGGTATCTTTGTGGACACATCAGTGGAAAGGGTGGGATGAATTGAGAAAGTAGTATTAATATATATACACTATCATGTGTAAAATAGATAGCTAGTGGAAGGCTGCAGTGTAACACAGTGAGTCCAGCCTGGCACTCTGTGATGACCTAGAGAGATACGATGGTGGGGGAGAGGAGGGAGTGAATTATGACTAATTTGCATTGTTGTACAGCAGAAATAAACACAATATTGTAAAGCAACTTTCCTCCAATTAAAAAATAAATTAAATAAAGAGAGAGAGCTCGTCAACTGACCAAAGAGAATGTCTGCATAGAACTGCCAAAGTGTAAGCAAAGCGAAAAGAAACAGCACGTGGCAACTCTGCAGACATATGACAGCAAAATGAGTGGGAGTAGTAATAGGAGCAGAATATCCGAAAAACAAAGACCCAAGACCAGGAGGGAAAAAATTACTCAGTGAACAGAAGGAAATTGCAAATTGCTACAAATTGTGTTCCATTATAAAATAGCTTAATTATTTAATGGATAGAGAGAGATGATAAAAGGATAGAAGGAGATGAAAAGGGAGATTGCATAGCTAAGGCAATAAATTGATGCCCAAATCAACATCACTCTTGAACTAAAAAAAAAAAATGTATTAGAACTAGCAAGATGTTGAATACACATTGCTAAAGAACAAATTATCGGCATGTGGAAAGTAGAGGCCATGAATGCAGATTTTAAAAAGATGAATTTAAACAGTTAAAGAGCAAGAAGATTAAACCAGTCAATCCTATAGGAAATCAACCCTGAATATTCATTGGAAGTACTGATGCTGAAGCTGAAACTCCAGTATTCTGGCTACCTGATGTGAAGAGCCAACTCACTGGATACGACCTTATTGTTGGGAAAGATTGAAGACCAGAGAAGGGGACAACAGAGGATGAGATAGTTGTATGGCATCACCGAATCGACAGACATGAGTTTGAGCAAATTCGGGAGATGGTGAAGGACAGGGAAGCCTGGCATGCTGCAGTCCATGGGGTCCCAAAGAGTTGGAGACAGCTGAGCCCCTGAACAACAAACAGAGGAACTAAATTTTATGAAGGACAGAAGCACTCCATCCTATAGTGCCTCTGAGGCAGAGAATCCAACAAATTAACCCACAAAATATGTTATAAGTTATAGTACAAGAAAAACAAACCCTGAAATTCTATAGATAAAACTAATGTGTTAGAGTGGAAGAATGTATCATGACTGGGCATAGCCAGTGTGATAGAGAACTCTCCACACTGACAGACTATCAAACATCAAGAATAAAAAAAAAAAAATAGAGCTTCCCTGTGAAACCGTGGAAACAGTGTCAGACTTTGTTTTTTGGGGGGGCTCCAAAATCACTGCAGATGGGACTGCAGCCATGAAATTAAAAGACGCTTACTCCTTGGAAGAAAAGTTATGACCAACCTAGACAGCATATTCAAAAGCAGAGACATTACTTTGCTGACTAAGGTCCGTCTAGTCAAGGCTATGGTTTTTCCAGTGGTCATGTTTGGATGTGAGAGTTGGACTGTGAAGAAGGCTGAGTGCCGAAGAATTGATGCTTTTGAACTGTGGTGTTGGAGAAGACTCTTGAGAGTCCCTTGGACTGCAAGGAGATCCAACCAGTCCATTCTGAGGGAGATCAACCCTGGGATTTCTTTGGAAGGAATGATGCTAAAACTGAAACTCCAGTACTTTGGCCACCTCATGCAAAGAGTTGACTCACTGGAAAAGACTGTGATGCTGGGAGGGATTAGCGGCAGGAGGAGAAGGGGACGGCAGAGGATGAGATGGCTGGATGGCATCACTGACTCAATGGACGTGAGTCTGAGTGAACTCCGGGAGTTGGTGATGGACAGGGAGGCCTGGCGTGCTGCGATTCATGGGGTCACAAAGAGTTGGACACGACTGAGTGACTGAACTGAACGGAACTGAACTGATGACTCAGTGGTAGAAAATCCAGCTGCCAATGCAGGAGACTGCGCTCGATCCCTGACCTGGGAACAGTCCACGTGCCAGAGCAGCTCACACGCTGTGCCATAGCTGCTGCTGCGGTGCTCCAGGGCCCGGAGTCACTGCTGCTGAGGCCTCAGCACCCCAGGCCCCGTGCTCCACAAAGAGGCCACTGCAAACAGAAGCCCACACGCTGCGACTAGAGAGGAGCCCACACAGCAATGGAAACTCAGCACAGCCAGAATAAACCAGGAAACATTACAAAAGAATTAAGAAACAGGCATCCAGGCACACTGTGAAAATCGCCCACGAGAGTTAAAACATCACACTGGCCTTCTATTTATCCATTGTGTCAATGAATGCCAGATGATGATAGAATAAGGCCTATTATGGTCTAAGAGAAATGAAATGTTTTCCCAAGAGGATTATCTCCAGCTAAGAAGCTCTTCACGTTTAAAAGCATCGGGCAGACATATAAAAGGCATATACAAGAAACGAGGTAATGGAATAGCCATGAAGTGGCTTTTAATCTGGCCAATAAACAGCTGAATCAAGTTTTTAAACTCAAGAAAAAAGAAACCATGACCCCAAAATTTAAGCATTGAATCTATTATACCGTTTTGGCAATGTCTGCATATGTTAGAAAATGCTCACATTAAAATTTTGGAGGAAAAAACAATGAGCTGTCACAGGTGATGATATCACATGTGTATTTTAATGACCGTGTTTTATATAAGATGACTGAGCTGTCAATGTCACTGAAAATGTGTGCTTAGCCTGTGTCCACTTCCTTAGCAGTAATACTGAGCATCACAGGGCTGAGACGGACCACTCAGCAGTTCCCCACACCCCCAGGCTGGAGGCAGATATTTATCTGAAATATATTTCTGAATCATAAGCTCTGATAAGGGAAGTTAAGAATCTGCGACAGAATCAGGGCCTTGGCATTGGATGGGACCATCAATGGGGCCATTATTGCCACTCAGTTAAAAAAAAAAAATGGGGCTTCCCCAGTGGCTCAGTGGATAAAGAATCTGTCTGCAATGCAGAAACATAAGAGTGATGTGGATTCGATCCCAGGGTTAGGAGGGTCCCCTGGAGAAGGAAACAGCAATCCACTTCAGTATTCTTGCCTGAAAAATCCCATGGACTGTGGAGCCTGGTGGGCTACAGTCCAAAGTGTGACCAAGAATCAGACATGACCTAGCCACTAAGTAAGCACAATACTAAAAATAATTATTAGATACATCATAACAAATTTGTGATTCTCTTCTCCTCTAGGAAAAATAAGAAAGACATGGTCTCTTTCCTTTGAAATATTGTACAGCTTGCATTGTATAATGTGATGAAAATATCATTTAACCAAATGCCAGGAAACTTGAAATTACAGTTCAATATATTTGATTATCTATAGATGTCATAGGTGACACATAGATTAAATAAGAAAAAAATGCATGTATGTGGAGAGTTTAGCTGTTTTATTCTGTGATATTGCTGCCTCAGAACCCATCTGGTTCAACCTACAGGGACTTAGATGAACATCAGCCCCAAATGCAAGTACATGTCCTCGATGGCAGCCTGGTGAGTCACAAGTGGCAGTAAGCTCCTGAAATAACTCCCCAACAGCCCTTGTTCAACAGCCTCCCCTGTCTCTCACATGGCCTTCCTCTTGTGTGCCCCTTGGATAAGACCCCAGAGAAGTATACCAAGAGGCTGCTCTTTCCTTGGCATTGAATTTGGCCTTCACCTAGGAACTCCAAAGCACTCCATTCATAGACCCTAATAGAGGCATGTGCCCCTGGTCCTATCTCTCTCTCTTTCTGCACTCTGTCTTGACCTCTCTCCCACCTTGCTGGACCCTTGAGACACATAGGATCCTTCCTCCAGGATCTGTGAGTAATGAACTTCTCTATTTTAATTTCTCTTGTGATTTGTTGTTGAACTGGGGTTCACTCATCCAACGCCCTGTGCTCCACTTAAGAAATGTTTGGTTAACAAAGTCACAATGATAGGATTATTTCAACGGATGCCCCCCAAGTCTAAGAAATTTCAACATCATATAGAAAAATTTAAAGTAACAAGAGGAAAACACCTTATTGTAATCATATATAAGAAATCAAAAGTTGAAACATATGTGACATTCATCTTAAAAACCTGGAAATATCAGGGCTTCCCTGGTGATCCAGTGGCTAAGACTCCACACTCCCAATGCAGGTGGCCCTGGTTCAATCCCTAGTCAGGGAACTAGATCCCACAACCTTTGACTTCACATGATGCATCTAAAGATCCCGCATGCCCCAACTGAGACCCCGTGCAGCCAAATAAATTAAAAAATTAGTTTTTAAAAACAGGGGAATATCAACAATGTCTTAGAAGATTCGGGGTGGTGAGAAACAGAAACACACCAGAGACAAGCCACAAAAAGAAGGATTTGTCATAGTAGAAGCTAAAATCTAAAAGAGAAACTGCCCCTGTAATAAGCTGAAAGGCTTGGAGCAGTTTCTGTTTCTGTCTTTCTGAGGCTGGATGTTGTCTTGGATTGTTTATAGTGGTTGCAGGGTGTGTGTGTGTGTGTGTGTGTGTGTGAACATCCCGGAGTCAAGACTGCCAGTTCCTGCTCCTGGGGTTTGCAGGAGGCTTGGGGTTGCCATAGTGTCAACTCCAGCCTCCATAGTACTTATCCCATGGCTCCCTTAGAATATCATCTAATTCCGTGTCCTTGCTGATCATGGACTGATCAATGAATTACAACTAAGTCTGCAAGTAGAACAGTTAGGAAGGGAGGTTGAACAGACATGGAAACTAATCAATGTCTCTTCTACAGTTGTTTTTGTAATATAAGGTTTGAATAAGAAATAAAAATTATATTGGGAACTGAAAAGTCATTAAGCACAATTAGAATAATTATATAACTAAAAGAGCCAAATGAATCTATTAGAAATAAATGATCAACTAGAAATAATAAAAGTGAAATAATAATAATATAATAAAAAATAATAATAGAAATGGAAAGGTAGTACATCTAAAAATTTCGTAGGAGTTTTGTATTCCATCACAGGTAGCTAAAACACAATCATAAAGGAGATTATTTCTAATAACAATAAAATTATAAAATAT
The DNA here is from genome assembly GCA_006408695.1 of Aepyceros melampus. Taxonomy (NCBI): domain Eukaryota; kingdom Metazoa; phylum Chordata; class Mammalia; order Artiodactyla; family Bovidae; genus Aepyceros; species Aepyceros melampus. Next base: position 42,640 of record SJXQ01003492.1, read on the forward strand.
TAATGAAAAAGTTTAATGAAAGCTATACAGAAATTTTACAATGAAAGAATGTCAAGTAGAAAATACAAAGAAAATCTTTGCTATTGAAAAGTTATGACCTAGACCTCAAAAAAGAGATTAATATTCTCTCCAAGTTAATTTATATGGGTATTATAATCTCATTCACATTTCCAGTTAGGAGTGGTAGGAAAATAACAAAAAACTTCTAAAATTGATTCTGAAAAAACATTTAAAGTAATTGGAATATTAAAGAAATATTTTTTATTTTATTTTTTGAATTAATTTTTATGTTTTAGTTTGTTTCACTTTACAATACTGTATTCATTTTGCTATACATTGACATGAAATCAGCCACGAGTGTACATGAACTCCCAATCCCAACCCCCACCTCCCTCCTCCTGCCCCACACCATCTCTCTGGATTATCCCCGTGCATCAGTCCCAAGCATCCTGCATCCTGCATCGAACCTAGACCAGCGATTTGTTTCACTTATGATATCATACATGTTACACTGCCACTCTCCCAAATCATCCCACCCTCTCCCTCTCCCACAGAGTCCAAAAGGCTGTTCTATACATCTGTGTCTCTTTTGCTGTCTCGCATACAGGTTTATCATTACCATCTTTCTAAATTCCATATATATGTGTAAGTATACTGTATTGGTGTTTTTCTTTCTGGGTTACTTCACTCTGTATAATCGGCTCCAGCTTCATCCACCTCATTAGAACTGATTCAAATGTATTCTTTTTAATAGCTGAGTAATACTCCATTGTGTATATGTACCACAGCTTTCTTATCCATTCATCTGCTGATGGACATCTAGGTTGCTTCCATGTCCTGGCTATTATAAATAGTGCCGCAATGAACATTGGGGTACACGTGTCTCTTTCAATTCTGGTTTCCTCGGTGTGTATGCCCAGCAGTGGGATCGCTGGATCATAAGGCAGTTCTATTTGCAATTTTT
>SJXQ01003492.1:43650-72481 GCA_006408695.1 Aepyceros melampus
AGTGCCGCAATGAACATTGGGGTACACGTGTCTCTTTCAATTCTGGTTTCCTCGGTGTGTATGCCCAGCAGTGGGATCGCTGGATCATAAGGCAGTTCTATTTGCAAACAGCGGGAACCGCCTTGGAAGTTGATAGATTTCTTAAATGTAGATTAGAGAATGTTGCTGCTGCTGCTAAGTCGCTTCAGTTGTGTCCGACTCTGTGCGAACCCATAGACGGCAGCCCATTAGGCTCCCCCGTCCCTGGGATTCTCCAGGCAAGAACACTGGAGTGGGCTGCCATTTCCTTCTCCAATGCATGAAAGTGAAGAGTGAAAGTGAAGTCGCTCAGTGGTATCTGGCTCTTAGCGACCCTGTGGACTGCACCCTACCAGGCTCCTCCGTCCATGGGATTTTCCAGGCAAGAGTACTGGAGTGGGGTGCCATAGGTCATACTGAATTATAAGTTTCCATAATATATATTACAGAAGAAATAACTATGCATTGTTTTTTGAGCAAGATAGTGGACTTTTGTATATTTTTGTTCAATATTTGTCCTATTTTGCAAAGTATTCTGAGATATTCTCAGAGAAGAGAAAACCCTTTTAAGATTGGCAATTTTTATATATGATTAGCCTAGAGGCAAAGTAAATGATGCACTATTTTTAAACCTCTGTTTATCTGTGCAAATAATGGATATAGCCTATTATTAATTTATCTGTGAAAATGAAGAGCAAAGACCCCAAGATGACAGACAAAACTAGAGGAAGCCTAAATCTTGAGTCATCTTTCAAAGTAAATCATTAGAAAGTCCTCTTAACCCACATATACTTCATAAAAGCAGGAGACAGTCTCCTAACTGAGTTAAGAAACTGCAATTTTTTTTGGAGGGAGTGTGGTTAATTTGCTTGTTTAGCACAGCTTATACCAAGACTATCTCACCAATGTTAGTCATGATTGATTTCAGCAATTTCTTAAAAGGCAATGTATTTTTATAGTCAGATAGAATCAAATATTGTCCAGCGTTTTTAAACATAGCCTGAAGTTTTAGAATTATTCTTGGAGTCATAGTTTGACTCCAAAGTTTTAGAAACACTTTATCTTAATAAGCTAATATGATACATATTTTTCTTGAGTCATTAAAAATATCTTAGTTGGACCGTATTCAAGAAGTAAGGGAAATTTTCTTCGATATTTTTGGGTATATGTGGGCCACAAGGCTGTTCCATAAAAGAAGGAAAAAAGAGTCAGGGGAGAACAAAAAAGAGGGTGCCAGATAAGAGAGAGAAGAAAGGAAATTTTATGAACCTACTTTAAAAACTCACACTGACTTTGAGGTAGGGAGGTGAGATCAGTCAGTTAAATAAGATGATTCAAATTATTGTTATGTGCTTTTTAGTAATATAGGCTATATGTACTTTAAAAATCATTTTGTAGAGGTACCATAGTAGTGGTGGTGGTTTAGTTGCTAAGTGCGTATTATCCAGCAATCCCACTCTTGGGTGTATATCTGGAAAAGATGAAGACTCAGTTTGAAAGATACATGCACCCCAATGTCCACTGCACCACTATTTATATAGCCAAGATAAAGAAGCAACCTAAATTCTACCAAGAGGTGAATGGATAGAGAAGACTGGTATATGTATGTATGTGTATATGATATATATGCATATATATGTGTGTGTGTGTGTGTGTGTGCTCAGTTGCTTCAGTCATGTCCGACTGTTTGTCACCCTATGAACTGCAGCCCACCAGGCTCCTCTGTCCATGGGATTTTCTAGGCAAGAATACTGGAGTGGGTTACTATACATATGATATGTGTGTCTATATATAGCAAATATATGTTACATATATTTATAATGAAATATTACTCAACCATTAAAAAGAGTGAAATAATGTCATTTTCAGCAACATATATGGACCTAGAGATTATCATATTGAGTGAAGTCAGCCAGACAGAGAATGATTAATATCATATGAAATCACTTATATGTGGAATCTAAAAAAATGAACTTAAAATTTACAAAACAGAAACAGACTCATAGACAAAAGCTAATGGTTACCAAAAGGGAAAGGTATGGGAGGAAGGGATAAATTAGGAGTTTATATCACTCTCGTATACATCTGAAACTAACACAACATTGTAAGTCAAAAGTAAAAGTGTTAGTCGCTCAGTTGTCGCCCACTCTGAGACCCCATGGACTGTAGCCTGACAGACTTCTCTGTCCACAGAATTTTCCAGGCAAGAATATTGGAGTGGTTTGCTGTTTTCTTCTCCAGGGGATCATCCTGACCCAGGGATTGAACCTGGGTCTCCCACACTATGGTAGATTCTTTACTATATGAGCCATCAGGGAAACCCATTGTAAAACTATATTTCAATTAAAAATTATTATTAAAATTGATCATGATATGATATACAATGAAAATATTAAATCTTTTCTACTTTTGTTTGTTGCAAAAGTGATAAATATAGTTTCTTAAACATTTTAAAGGAATTAATAAATAAACAGTGATATTAGGTCAAGCTTCTCCTTAATAAATCTAATTATTATTTGAAATTTCATAGGTTGCATATATTAATGTGAATAAACCAATGACTATTGCCCTCACTAAATTTCAGAGCCCCCTTCCATGCCTATAGGATCCTTTATGTCTGGTCACTGTTTCCCTTCAGTCTTACCTCCTCCTCTTCTCATTTGCTATACTTCTGCAATATGGAATTTCATTTTTATTCATTGATTCTCCTAAGCTCTTGCCTTCTTCAGGATTGTAATATTGCTTATAATATTTTTATCTAGTTGGAAGCAAGGTTATGTTGCCCTCCTAAAAGCAATTGTGGTTTTCTCTCTGTTTCTATTATTTGGTAGATTTTGAATAATACTAGTGTTGTTCTTTTCTTGTTTGGAAGAATTCATCAGTCAGATTTTCTAGATTTTTCTTTGTTGGAAAATGTATAACAAATTCAAATTGTTTAAAAGGTATTTAATATTCAAGTTTTCTACTTCTTTTCTTGTAAATTTTGGAGAGTTGTATATTTTTAGGAATTTATCCATTTGATCCAAATCATCAGACACAGTTTTACCTTTTTAACAAATAAAAATATATACATTATCAACCAAGTGCAGTTTATACCAGTTATGTAAATCTGATTCAACATTTGAAAATTAATTAAAGTAATGCATTTCATCAACAGGCTAAAAAAGAAAAATCATATGATTATATCAATAGATGTAGAAAAAAAGCTGACAAAATACAAAACCCATCAATGATAAAAAATTCTCAAAACCCTAGAAATAGAGAGTAACATTGTCAACTTGATAAAGAACAGCTACCAAAAACAAACAACAAACAAACAAACCCTTATACCTGACATCATATTTCATGGTGCTAATATCAAAGCTTTCCCACTAAAATCAGGTATAAGACAAGGATGTTCCCTCTTATCACGCCTTTTCAACTTTGTACTGGATGTCCTCACTAATGCAATAAGACAGGAAAAGGAAATGAAAGATATGCAGATAGAGAAGAAAGAAATAAAATTGTCTTTGTTCACACGTGATATGACTGTCTAGGCAGACAATCTGAAAGAATCATCAAAACAACTCCTGGCCTTTAGGGGGTGATTAGTCATGACTGAGGAGACCTCATGAATGGTACTGGTGCCCTTGTACAAGAGATCCCCAAGGTGCACTTGTCCCTCCTGTCATGTGAGGACATAGAGAGCAAAAAGAGCCCTTTATGAAGCAGAAAGCATGCCCTGTGACCCTGAATCTGCTGATGCACTCAGCTTGGATGTTCTAGCCCTCAGAACAGTGATAAATAAAATTGTGTTGTTTATAAGCAACATAAACAACAATATAGAAAACAATTTATAATTAATACAAACTGGCTGTTTATATACCTGATTTAGGATAATGTGTTTTATAGCAGCCTGAACTGACTAGGATATAGGATATTATAGATCATTTCCTATACTGTATATTTATCCTTACTAAAAGTAAGGGAACAAGCTGATACTTAAAATGCTAAACAGAAACTATTTTCACAGGTGCTATAGGTAATAGTGTGGTTGAAACAAAAATGAGAATATATGTCACACTTTTTACTATCAGAAAGGCAGTGAAATGGGAACAAGGAGGATAAAGATGGGGAGTGGGGAGTCTGGGCCTCATATACTTTAATTTAATTTTTTTTAAATTTCACCCTGTGATATTATCAACTCAGAATATTAATTTAAGATCTAATAAAGAGATAGGGAGGAAGAAAGGGAGGAAGAGAGAAAGGGAGATATGCTAAACAGAAACTATTTTCACAGATGCTATAGGTAATAGTGTGGTTGAAACAAAAATGAGAATATATGTCACACTTTTTACTATCAGAAAGGCAGTGAAATGGGAACAAGGAGGATAAAGATGGGGAGTGGGGAATCTGGGCCTCATATACTTTAATTTATTTAAATTTATTTAATTTATTTATTTAAATTTTTTTAAATTTCACCCTGTGATATTACCAACTCAGAATATTAATTTAAGATCTAATAAAGAGATAGGGAGGAAGAGAGAAAGGGAGAAAGGAATAAAGAATAAAGGGGACAATTATAACATGAATAAATTAGATGTCTCTAATGTGGGAAATGGTAGGAAAAAGAGAGACCTTTATGTATATAAAGTTATTTTCAGTATCAAATTGCCCTTTTTGTGACTAATTACATTTTAGATAAATTACATCAGTTCGGTTCAGTTCAGTCACTCAGGCATGTCTGACTCTTTGCAACCCTATGAATTGCAGCACACCAGGCCTCCCTGTCCATCACCAACTCCCGGAGTTCACACAAACTCAAGTCCATTGAGTCGGAGATGCCATCCAGCCATCTCATCCTCTGTCATCCCCTTCTCCTCCTGCCCTCAGTCCCTCCCCGCATCAGAGTCTTTTCCAATGAGTCAACTCTTCGCATGAGGTGGACAAAGTACTGGAGTTTCAGCTTTAGCATCATTCCTATGATAGCAACTCAAGTTTTTCAAACATAAGCATAAAATGGTGATTAATTTAAATATAGTCAATAAAGTACAAACATAATAAAAAGAGAATCAGATGTCTCTAATCAGGCATAATATAAAGAGCTTAGGGTAAAACTTCCAACCACAGGCACCAAGAAACTTTGGGTTAATATGTTATTTATAATATCAAATAAAATTCAGGTAAATATTAATTTTTACTACTAAAAATATTTATCCAAAGTCAGTATAGATATATTCTGACTGAGGGAAATGTGTATACAATATACAGCAAAAAGGTGTTAAGTGAGTTAGTGTCCAATCTTTATATGTACATTAAATAGGCAAAAATTATTTTACCTTTATTTTCCCTTTGGAATTTTTTGCTAGTTGGTCCAGTATCCTGGTCAACAATAAGGTCCTCTCTATTGTTGGGCACCATAACTATAATTAAAAGATTTAACTGAGTAATTTTCTTGTAAAACACCCAAAAGAAAAGCAAAAAAGCATTGCATAAATAGCTATTTTACTCCAATAAATAACTAACATGAATTTTATACACTTCTACTTCTGAACCACTGAAAAGATTTTTGTTGGTATGATGATCATGCAATTTAAAAATCAATAAGCTGCTCAATCATATGCTTTTTAAAGTATAATTAATGCATAGTATATATATAATTTCTAACATTTTTTAAATCATTTAAAATATTTTCTCTTTTAAAATTCATGTGCAAATTAGCTATTTACCTCTTTAATCAATAATTCCAAAAATACTTCTGAAATGAATTTTGCATTTAATCTTATGAGTTTAAAATGATTATGATTCTAATTTACCTTATAGAGTTTTTGCAAATATTATTTAAAAATCAATAAGCTGCTCAATCATATGCTTTTTAAAGTATAATTAATGCATAGTATATATATAATTTCTAACATTTTTTAAATCATTTAAAATATTTTCTCTTTTAAAATTCATGTGCAAATTAGCTATTTACCTCTTTAATCAATAATTCCAAAAATACTTCTGAAATGAATTTTGCATTTAATCTTATGAGTTTAAAATGATTATGATTCTAATTTACCTTATAGAGTTTTTGCAAATATATAGCAAAATTAATGGATATGATATAATTTTCTGGTCATTGTTGTAATTACTTCACAAAACATTTCTATTGAAAGAGGAAAATTATGTCAATTTCAGTTTATCAATTAATTTTCTTATTTATACTTTATTAAAATATTATATAGCACCATCAATAAATATGGTCACTTTAAAACAAAAATCATCAAAACTTTTTATTCAGTTATAGACAATCTCATTATCATGCTTTGACAATTGTTGAATGTACATAAAGAGTAGAATTACTGTCAGTGAAATTAGAAATGCTTTATGTTGTCAAGATTTTTTTATAATACTGTATTGCTTTGATATATTTTATTTCTAAGTATAAGACATCCTTTAAAATATGTGTATCACAGAGTACCCATATTTCCCTATGTGTTCTGCTTATAACCAGTACAATAAATAATTCTCTCTCTCCTTTTCCTCTCAAAGATTATTCTAATAGAAGAGTATGTGTTTCCTGGTTCCTTAATGGTCATCTGTCTATATCCTAAGACTCCCTTGAGTCAGTTGCACACAATATTTTAACAAGTAAATTAAGCTGTATCCACAGAACAGAGTAAAGCTAGAAAACCGCTGTCAATTCTTCCAGGAATTAAATTTACTCCAGTATGGATATTAGCTAAAAGTTCTAATTCAGTGGTTCTTAACTCTGGCTGCACATTAGAATCTTCTGAGGATATTTTGAAAAGCAAAAGAGAACACTGCTGTTAGGCTCTATACTAGACCAGGTACATGAGACTGAGCATGTGTCCTGGGCATCCATATTTGTAAACTCTTCATAGGTGATTATAACGGGGAGACAGATTTGTGACTCACTGAGCTCACTATGAAGCTACATAGCTACAAAGAATATGTAATATTGACAAGCTAAATGAGACTTGGATGAATTTCCACAAGAGTGAAATCATCTTTGTCCTTCCCCAGAACAAATCCAGAACATAAAATCTTCCTTAATCCCTCAAATTCCTTTCTTCCCCCATAAAAACATTATTTTGGAGAGACTTGTGATGATCATTATTATGAAGTGTAAAAAGTTAGAGTTTACATGAAAAAAAGTCCCTATAATAAGATTAAAAGAAGAGCAGAAATTATTTTCCCTAGAGAAAATGGATACCTCAAAATTGGACTTGTGTAGGTATAGAAGATTAACAAAGATTTTATTTAGCTCACCTGACTCATAGTTATCATAGACTATATGAGAATTTGTTATAGCTGAATGCACTGGGTAATATCTGTATACTTGAGTAGGATCAGACAGCAGTTGATAAGCAATCAAGGTAAAGCCACACAGAAAAAAATAATGCTTATTCCTTACATTTCCTTACTGCTTTAAATTTCTGAAGTGTTTTCCCACATATTATTTCATTTGACCTCAAAAAACTCCAGTGCAATAGGCAGAGCAATAATCATATCTATGCATGTGTGTGGGTTCCAGGTCACTTCAGTCATGTCTGATTCTGCAACGCCTTGGACTGTAGTCTGCCAGGCTCCTCTGTCCATGGGATTCTCCAGGCAAGAATACTGGAGTGGGTTGCTATGCGCTCCTCCAGGGGATCTTCCTGAACCAGGGATCAAACACACATTTCTATGTCTCTTGAATTGTCAGGCAGGTTCTTTACCACTAGTGCCACCAAGAAGCCCAATCATATTCATATACTAGGTAAAGATACTCATGGTGGTGAGGTGACATACCCAAGATCTCATAGCTAGTTAGTGCCAGACTGTGGCTAGATTAGAGTCTCCAGTATGCCAGATCACTGAAAATAATATTATGCTATTTATGGAACAATGTCCTAGGTGTAAGACTTCTGAAACAATAAAAAAAAAGTGTAAAAAATCATGCCAAATATTAGATCAAATATTTTTTTAATCTAAATTATTGTTGCTGTTGTTCAGTCACTAAGTCATGTCTGACTCTTTGTGACCCCATGGACTGCAGCACACCAGTTTCCTGGTCCTTCACTATCTCCCTAAGTTTGCTCAAACTCATGTCCATTGAGTCAGTGATGCCATCCAACCATCTCATCCTCTGTTAACATTTAAATTGTTGAGATTATTGCAAATCATATATTGATTCACTTTTTAATTACTCTTACATAATCATCTGCACAAAATATATTTTATCATCCATTATTCAAGTGTGCTGTGAATATAGCAAGTGATTTGTGCCACACTAGCTGCTAAATACCAACATGTTGAATTAACCTATATTCTATAAAACTCCCATCAAATTGTTCCTATCAGATCCAGTGATACATTAAGACTCTTCCAGAGAACAAACTACTAACATTTTTTGTTGTTCATATGACTTTCCCAATAAAAATTCACAATTAAAAAAAAAACCATTTAAATCAAGGAGGCATCAGCTCCTCCAGATTTTTTCCCCTTACTATTGCCTAATGAAGAATTTCCTTAAAGATTATCTTTTAGTTCCTTTTTTCAGGTGAGATACTTACCTATTCTCTCTGAATGGTGATCCATCTGAGAGGGAGAGCTGGACATGCTGCTGCTGGGGTGGGAGGAGGTCTGGCTCCCAGGGCAATGACTCTCTTCCAGAGAGGGAGCAGGAGAAGGACTCTGTGGAATCCGTTCCTTACATAAAAGGAAATACAAAAGGAAATGTCATCTTGCACCGAGTTTTTCATGTTGGTGGAGTCCATAACATTCGAAATGTTGACCTCTCATCTTTAAACTGAGTACATACCTGGTTTTACAATACCTGATCATAAACATGTATCTTTAAACAAAACCATAGTTTTTGATCTTAGGAAATTAATGGGATATTGTGAGGTTTAAGTAAATAAGAAAGTGAAAGGCCTCAGTTCTATGCCAGATACATGGCAGAGCTCAAGAAAGGTTAGCTTTCACTTCCTTTCCTAGGAAATCCACTAAGTGAATTTATGAAGTGAAGTTATTTTTATTAGTGAAAGTTTGTTATTATAAGCTTTTATACTGATATAATGCTCAAGCCATAACTTGGAGGGTGAGCCTACTATCTGGGTAAGAAGATCTCCCAAAGGTAAACACTTGGAACCTTGGAATAAAACTCAAAAACAGTGGGAGGACCTGGTACATGTTGTGTCTTTCTGCACTGAAATCATTATGGCAATAATATATTTATAATCTATCACATATTAGGAATTCATTTTTAATGTTGGCACAAAATGGCTTGATGGTCACAAGACACAATGATGGGTGTTTGAAACTAACACTAAGACCTATTATCAGTTTGTTCAGTACAGTCGCTCAGTCATGTCTGACTCTTTGTGACCCCATAGACTGCAGCCCACCAGGCTTCCATGTCCATTACCAACTCCCCGGGCTTACTCAAACTCATGTCCATATACTGGGTGATGCCATCCAACCATCTTATCCTCTGTCATCCCCTTCTCCTCCTACATTCAATCTTTCCCAGGATCAGAGTCTTTTCCAATAAATCAGTTCTTCACATCAGGTAGCCAAAGTATTGAAGTTTCAGCTTTAGCTTCAATCTTTCCAATAAATATAAAGGACTGGTTTCCTTTAGGATGGACTGGTTTTATCTCCTTGCAGTTTAAGTGACTCTCAAGAGTCTTCTCCAGCACCACAGTTCAAAAGCATCAATTCTTCAGTGCTCAGCTTTCTTTATAGTTCAGCTCTTAACCCCATACATGACTACTGGAAAAATCATAGTTTTGACTGGATGGAGCTTTGTTGGCAAAGTAATGAATGTCTCTACTTTTTTAATATGCTGTCTAGGTTGGTTATAGCTTTTCTTCCAAGGAGCTAGTGTCTTTTAATATCATGGCTACAGTCACCATCTACAGTGATTTTGGAACTGACTTCCATCAAATTTATAATTTAAAACTATAAAAATTACACAATACTAAAAAGATGTTCGTTAATATTGTTTAAATTTTTATAGTTTAAAATTACAAATTTGATAAAAATCAGTTCAGTTCAGTCACTCCCTCATGTATGACTCCTTGCAAGTCCATGGATTGCAGTATGCCAGACTTCCTCTCCTCCTGCCTTCAATCTTTCCCAGCATCAGAGTCTTTTCTAATGAGTCAGGTCTTCACATCAGGTGGCCAAAATATTTGAGCTTCAGCTTCAACATCAGTCCTTCAAATGAATATTCAGGACTGATTTCCTTTAGGATTGGCTGGTTTGATCTCCTTGAAGTTTGAATGACCCTCAGGATCTGCTCCAACACCACAGCTCAAAAGCCTCAGTTCTTCAGTGCTCAGCATTCCTGATGGTCCAACTCTCATATCCATACATGACTACTGGAAAAAAAAAATAAGCTTGACTAGATGGACCATTGTCAAAAAAGTAATATCTCTGGTTTTTAACATGTTGTCTAGGTTTGTCATAGTTTTTCTTCCAAGGACTAGTTGAGTTCAATTCAGTCATTCAGTCTTGTCCGACTCTTTGTGACCCCATGGACTGCAGCGTGCCAGGCCTCCCTGTCCATCACCAATTCCAGGAGTTTACTCAAACTCATGTCCATTGAGTCGATGATGCTATCCAACCATCTCATCCTCTGTCATCCCCTTCTCCTCTTGTCTCAATCTTTCCCAGCATCAGGGTCTTTTCAAATGAGTCAGCTCTTTGCATCAGAAGGCCAAAGTATTGGAGTTTCAGCTTCACCATCAGTCCTTTCAAAGAACACCCAGGACTGATTTGCTTTAGGATGGACTGGTTGGATCTCCTTGCAGTCCAAGGGACTCTCAAGAGTCTTCTCCAACACCACACTTCAAAAGCATCAATTCTTTGGCATTCAGCTTTCTTTATAGTCCAACTCTCATATCCATACATGACTTCTGGAAAAAACCATAGCCTTGATTAGATGTATATTTGTTGGCAAAGTAATATCTCTGCTTTTTAATATGTTGTCTAGGTTGGTCATAATTTTTATTCCAAGGAGTAAGTGTCTTTTATTTCGTGGATGCAGTGATATTGGAGCCAATAAATAAATAAATAAATAGAGTCTGACACTGTTTCCACTGTCTCCCCATCTATTTCCCATCAAGTGATGGGACTGGATACCATGATCTTTGTTTTATGAATGTTGAGCTTTAAGCCAACTTTTTCATTCTCTTTCACTTTCATCAAGAGGCTCTTTAGTTTCTCTTCACTTTCTGCCATAAGGGTGATATCATCTGCAAAACTGAGGTTATTGATATTTCTCCCAGCAATCTTGATTACAGCTTGTGCTTTTTCACCCCAAGGTTTCTCATGATGTACTCTGCATATAAGTTAAATAAGCACAGTGACAGTATACAGCCTTGATGTACTCCTTTTCCTATTTGGAACCAGTTTGTTGTTCCATGTCCAGTTCTAACTGTTGCTTCCTGACCTGCATACAAATTTCTCAAGAGGCAGGTCAGGTGGTCTGGTATTCCCATCTCTTTCAGAATTTTCCACAGTTTATTGTGATCTACAAGTCAAAGCCTTTGGCATAGTCAATAAAGCAGAAATATATGTTTTTCTGGAACTCTCTTGCTATTATGATGACCCAGCGGATGTTGGCAATTTGATCTCTGGTTCCTCTGCCTTTTCTAAAACCAGCTTGAACATCTGGTAGCAAATTTGGAAAACTCAGCAGTGGCCACAGGACTGGAAAAGGTCAGTTTTCATTCCAATCCCTAAGAAAGGCAATGCCAAAGAACGCTCAAACTGCTGCACAATTGCACTCATCTCACACTCTAGTAAGGTAATGCTCAAAATTCTCCAAGCCAGGCTTCAACAATACATGAACTGTGAACTTCCAAGGAGCAAGCGTCTTTTAATTTCATGGTCTCAGTCACCATCTGCAGTCTAGCCCAAAAGAATAAAGTCTGTCACTGTTTCCATTGTTTCCCCAACTATTTGCCATGAAGAGATGGGACTGGATGCCATGATCTTAGATTTCTGATTTTTTTTTTTCATTCCTAAAGTACTTGCTCTATCATTTATTTGTCTTATTCATACACTAACACTACTGATGCTAAACTGGTTTTAAGTTTTAAGCCTGCTTTTTCACTCTCCTCTTTCACTTTCATCAAGAGGCTCTTTAGTTCCGCTTTGCTTTCAGCCATAAGCATGCTGTCATCTCCATATTTGAAGTTAATGATATTTCTCCAGGCGCTCTTGATTCCAACTTATTTTTCATCCAGCCCAGAATTTTGCATGATGTACTCTGCATATAAGTTAAATAAGCAAGGTGACAATATACAACCTTGATGTACTCTTTTCTCAACTTGAACCAGTCCATTTTTCCATGTCCTGTTCTAACTGTTGCTTCTTGACTTGCATACAGATTTCGTAAGAGGCAGGTAAGGTGGTCTGGTATTCCCATCCCTTTAAGACTTTGCCATAGTTTGTTGTGATCAACACAGTCAAAGACTTTAGCATAGTCAATGAAATAGAAGTAGATGTCTTTTTTTTTCTTTCTTTCTGTAATATCTTGCTTTTTCTATGATCCAATGGATGTTAGTAATTTGATTTCTGGTTCCTCTGTCTTTTCTAAATCCAGCTTGAACATCCTGAATGTCTCAGTTCACATACTTTTGAAGCTTAGCTGGGAGAATGTTGAGCATTACTTTGCTAGCATGTGAGAATAGTGCAATTGTGCAGTGGTTTGAATATTCTTTGGCATTTCCTTTCTTTGAGGTTGGAATGAAAACTGACCTTTTCCAGTCCTATGGCTGTAAAATTATTGATAAAAATAAAATAAAATATTTATTTTATATAGCTCTATAGTAACTGTTATGGTTCTCAGGATTTTTGTCATAATTAATATTGCTATAAAACTCTGAAGTTATTCACTATGTTTATCAATCACAAACTGATGAATAAATCTGACATTTAGTTAATTTGATCAATTAAAAACACATTATTGTTTATCCATATATGCAATAAATGTGACCAAATAATAGACATTCTGGGACAGAGAATATTTATTATATAACTCATTCATAATGAATTTCTTAAAGTTCTGTATATTTATATGCAATTACAACATCAGTATTCTAATCACCATACCATTAAAAATTAGTTTGTCAAATATGTGTTTCTATATTTTCACATTGATTTTGCATGAAAAGCCCTAACTGATGAATTCTTTAAAGAAAAACTGTTTGCTTAATGCAAAATTAATAATATGATAGTTAAAGTCTATTATTTCTTTAGTAGATGTTAAGATTTTCCAAAGTTTATCATTATGGCAGACAGAATAATCTCATCAGCTCAGCCAAAAAGGTTTAGTCCACGTCTTAATAGTTGATCTGCGCGTATGTTATCTTATATGGCAAAAAGGACTTTTCAGATGTGACTGAGAACCTGGAGATAGAGCTATTACATGGATTAACTTGAGGGTAGAAAGGAAAGTCAGAGGAAGATATGATTATTGAAAAATGATCAGAGAGATAAGCTGGAAAAGGCAAGGAAACTGATACTTTCCTGGAAGCTTACAGAAAGAAATGCAGTCCTTTGATTTTAGCTCAGTGATACCCATGTCAGACATCTGACCTACAGAACTGTCAGCTAATAAACTTGCACCATTTTAAGCTATTAAATGAACCATACCTTGTTCCAGAAGTAATAAAGAACTAATACAGTCATCAGTGTAGTATGTTCATTTTTAAATGATGTATAATATTATTTAGTATTCAGTAAACATCTGATAATTTTAATGAAATGAATAGTGGACTTTGAGTATATTAGCTGCAGTATCATATAGTTATTAAATACTATTAATTATAAATATATTACATCTGAAAGGCTTTATAATTTTGTTATGCTTCAAACACAATATTTTATGACATAAATATACATGCATTTATATTTAGTATTCAGTTAAATATACAGTTGCAATACTCTATATACAGGGATAAATAAAAATATACATATAAACAAAGCAGAAGAGAATCATTTTTTCCAAATAATTATATTTTTTATTTAGAGTAATAGTATTGGCATGGATAGCAAATTATATATAACTTTTATAATAGATTTTTAAATTTTTTGAAAAGTTCATCAGTTGTGAAATTCAACCTAAAGTGCAGTGATTAAAAGTATAATCCCTAAATAGCATATGTACATACACACCAATGAAAGGAATTTCATATATGAGGTCAAAATTATTTTCTTACTTTTCAGCCTTGTGTAGTCTCAATGATTCTATGCTAAAATATGTATATAAATTGTGGAACAGTCTTTGAATTCTAACATTGAGTATTTGCTGAAAAATATGTAATTTAATAAACTACTTTTATCTTTAATGGACTGGTAAGTGAATGGATAGGACAAAGCACAGCAGTTATTGAGCAAAAATAAAACTGAACAAACAAAATCACTGTGTAGTGTTAAACAAGAATCATACATATCAATATATCCTGCCATAATAAAAATGGAAAATTTGGGAGTGACTTATAAAGATGGTTTAGAAAAAAAGAGAATTCAAATGATTTGACCTTGCCCACTCTACTTAAAAAATGAATGGTCATTCTGAATTTTTTTTTTAATTGAAAGGATATCTATACAAATAGAAAATGCTATAAATAATGAGGAAAATTTGCAATGCTGTAAAGAGGAATCCTCCAAAATGTTTTAAAAGTACATATGATCAAATACTATGAACTCAAATTAATTTATTTTTAAATTCATCCTTTGCCATTTTCAACAGCACATCAGGTGGATATTATTTCAAATAACTTTGAAAACATGATTTAGAGTTACAATAACATTTTACATAAAACCACAGTTCATATTTAAGATTTGTAGTCTGCACTTACCAAATTCAACCAAGATTCAATTCATTGTTATTGTTTCCTAAGGCATCACAGAGGTCACATTTTTTCACCATATAAACATTAGATGAGTCTAATGCGTTACACTGATTAAGAATTAGGTGGGTGTTTAAAATATCTATATGGAACTAGAAACATTAATTTCTTCTAAAATAATGAATAGTTATATATGCAATTTCTACTTTGCAAGTAAACAGATCCATTTTTCAGCCCTGTAATCAGTATGCATCTATTTAGCTACTTAACTGCAATGTGCTTTGGGTCATTAGGTGACTACTGTTGTGTCTCAGCCTAGTTAAATTTTCGCAGCAAGTTAATCTGTTTTATTACAAATGAGAAGACAAGGATAATGTCTTCACCACTTGCCAAATACAGGATTAACAGTATTTGCAACAAATCAGTAAGGACATTAAAAAGGAAAATTGAAAATCTAAAGCCCAAATCATTTTACTCATTCATGACTTAATTTTATTTGGCATTTATGACTTTTACAGCCCTGTTACTTTTCATGCATTTCATCAAGCCCCTTCAGAAACAGCTGTAGCTCTTCTAAATCACTGGAGAAATCTTCTCCAGATTCAGTCACTCTAGCAGAGGAGGGAGATTTCCAAAACTGATACATACTTACCCAATGAAATCCCCACTTTCCCTTGCAATTAGTAAAATTATCTTCAATAATAACTCAAATTCTAGCATATACTTATATAGTTCAAGGCTTATGCCTAAGAAGAAAGAGATATTATAGAAAATATTTCTAATTAGTACATGTTATTACTCCCTCTTCTATCATACTGTTTTCATTTTTGGCAGGTACATATGGTCAAAGGACATATACCTCATATTAAATCATTTAAGAGTACATTTGAACCTTGAATAAAGAGCAAGGTCAAACTAAGGAAAATTAGCTTTATATAGTTGAACACAGTCAATAGTATATAGAATTTAGTTTATTGGTACTAAGGTATCAACTCTACCCTTTTTAATGGAGATCTTTTATTTCATCTCAATGTATTTCTTTACATCCCTAGATATGGCAAAACACAGAACTTGTAAAGTACGAATGCATACATGTTATACATGTTCACATTTATGTATACATGTGTATAGTTGCCTTTTAAGAACACCTATCTCAGTGTTGTATCTATGATATTCTCTTACATTGATTCTTCTCAAGCATTTGGTGGGGTTGCTGCTGCTCAGTCACTTCAGTCGTGTCCGACTCTGTGTGACCCCATAGACAGCAGCCCACCAGGCTCCCCCTTCCCTGGGATTCTCCAGGCAAGAACACTGGAGTAGGTTGCCATTTCCTTCTCCAATGTATGAAAGTGAAAAGTAAAAGTGAAGTCTCTCAATCGTGTCAGACTCTTAGCGACCCCATGGACTGCAGCCTATCAGGCTCCTCCGCCCATGGGATTTTCCAGGCAAGAGTACTGGAGTGGGGTGCCATTGCCTTCTCCCAATGTAATATATAATTTGTCTTTTTTTACTTAATTGCAATTCAACTCTTACTGTAATTAATCTTCCAAATGTTAATCTCTTATAAGTTCCTAAAGGATTTAATGTCATTTCACTGCTGAGGAGTGGATTTTGGAAGTTTAACTGATACTAGATATTTTATTCATACATTTGTCGTGATATTTTGTATAACTGATGTGTTCCTTCTGTACTGTCACCAGAGCTCTAAAGAAACAGAATAGATTATAACCTGACAAATTTAAATAATAAAATCAGGAACAAGACTATAAGTTTGTTCATTGATTTTGTTAACTTGGCTTACCACTAGTACTGAGAAAGAATTACATGCTCTGTTTTGTCTTTGAATATTATTGGATGCATGACACTTTATAAATTTTTTATGAATCAGTTTAAGAATTAATCTATGTTCCACAATCATCAATTTACAATTGCATTTAGGTTAACACAGATGGCTATGGCAAGTTTTCATGAATTTTCATATGAGAGAGTCCACAATCATAAGCATGCCCTATCTGTGACCTATGTGATAGCTGGACAAAGTGCCCTCTCACCTCTTCAATGTGATCAACTTGTTCTGGAAGAGGCTGACAGCTTAAAGGAAATCAGCTATAATATCTGTTCATAGCATGTGAATGCCCTCAAGTGGGAGAATGGATCGTTCACTGGAAATATGTATGGCTTGCAAATTATGTTGTAGGCTTGGGCCTCTGTCAACCACCCAAACACATACACACATACACAGCAAACAGCCCTCAATTCTCACACAATGCATCATCTCATGTTCTAAAATATAGTAATAGTTTTTCCTTTCCACAGAGCGTTTAGAATAAGATTCAACTAGTGATTTTTTTTCAGTGAATTTGAATTATCACAAAAAGTGCTCTGTGTGTTGACTAATTCTAATGCCAGATGTTCACATGCTAATGCCATTGCCCTGTGACCATTTCCAATCAATTCATTAATCGCCAGCTGCTCAGGCAAACAAAAAACACAACTAATCAGATGGTATTGGTAAACAGCCAAATAATAGTTTCCTACTTAAATTTCTTAAATTTGTTACAGAGAAAACTACGATGAACTTTCCCAAAATATAGAAAAAATATACTATGAGATACTTTAATGTAAGAAAATATGTCTTCATATTAGTCAGGTGTTTTACCTATTCTGCTCTCAGGATTTTGCCACATTGTGTTATATAACAGAAAGATAAAAATTTTAAAAGTCTAATGATCATAATACAATTTTTAATTCATGTTATAGCTCTATTAATTATTAGCTAAAAATGCTAATAGCTCAGCCAACAGTTAAGAGATCTGAGTCAGACCTAAGGACTCTGTGCCAGGGCACAATGATATTCTCAAACTATTTTTGACCAAAAAAACAGAAATAACAACAAAACGTTAAAAAAAATAATCTCTTACAGCTTACAATTTCTTTTGTCAGTTTTGGAATTAATGTCTATATCATTAATGATCGTCATGTTAAAAACACTCCCCAATGTTTAATCTCCAATGAATTATTAGTTTTTCTTCATTTATGCAACAAACATTTATGGAGTGTATAATGTACCCATTGAAAATGACAGAAAATCCTACAGGTGTCTTCATATGGTGTGTATATATGCATAGTTCAGACTACAGACTAAATAATCCACATAGAAACATTCAAATAGATGGGGCAAACAGAAGGGGATACAACGGAAATAGTGAGAGAATTTATTTTGGGGAGCTCCAAAATCACTGCAGATGGTGACTGCAGCCATGAAATTAAAAGACGCTTGTTCCTTGGAAGAAAAGCAATGGCCAACCTAGACAGCATATTAAAAAGCAGAGACATTACTTTGCCAACAAAGGTCTGTCTAATCAAAGCTATTATTTTTCCAGTAGTCATGTATGGATGTGAGAGTTGGACTATAAAGTAAGCTGAGCACTGAAGAATTGATGCTTTTGAACTGTGGTGTTGGAGAAGACTTTTAAGAGTCCCTTGGACTGCAAGGAGATCCAACCAGTTCATCCTAAAGGAAATTAGTCCTCAGTGTTCACTGGAAAGATTGATGCTAAAGCTGAAACTCCAATACTTTGGCTACTTGATGTGAAGAGCTGACTCATTGAAAAGACCCTGATGCTGGGAAAGATTGAAGCAAGAGGAGAAGGAGATGACAGAGGATGAGATGGTTGGATGGCAATTCCGACTAGATGGACATGAATTTGAGAAGGTCATGATAGAGGATGAGATGGTTCGATAGCACCACCAACTGGATGGACAGGGAAACCTGGTGTGCTGCAGTCCATGGGTTAGCAAAGAGCCAGACACTACTGAGTGACTGAACTGACTGAACTGAAACATTCAAAGGTAATTTAAAATAGAATAAAAATGAGATAAATTTTGATATTAAAATGGGCATCTCTCTCCAGTCCCCACCAGATCCCTAACCTTCCTTTTGTGACATCAAGATCAAAGTATACTACAAGTTAACAGATTCTCTGCAGAGGGAGAGTCCAATACCTGTATATGCATCTAATGGTGGGGACCCCTTAGTCTTATTACTGATAAGAACTTGCACAAACAAATGTATATAGGAAAAGCTATTACTTTCTGAGTCTAGCTCTTTGCCATTATCTTGGTTTCCACTTATTACTATTTTTATATGAATTCTTGAGTATAAAACATAATTAAATACAATTAGGTTACACTGAGTATTTGCTAACTGTAAACGCACTAAGTGTGTTAACAAGTTTGTCTCATTTAAGACTATTTTAACACCCCATGTTATGAGGTAGATATAATTATCTTCCCCACTTAACTGCAAAAGAAAGCAAACTGATAGGCAACTATTGACAGGTTAATTCATTTACCTGAATTCACATAACAAGAAATGGAGCAATCAGAATTCAAGTGCAGACATACAATCTGACTTAAGAGCTCATGCTTTTACCCATCAGGCCATATCTCTCCACTGAAATATTTTTCTTAATACATCTTACATAATTGATAAATTATGATATCTCTAGAGAGAAACAGAATATAATTCTATAAACTCTTTTAGTTCAGCTCAGTTCAGTTCAGTCGCTCAGTCGTGTCCAATTCTTTGCGACCCCATGAATCGCAGTACGCCAGGCCTCCCTGTCCATNACCACGGAGGTGTCCTCTTCTCCATCAGTCACATCGTGGCCACTCCCACCAGCTCGCTATATTCCTCCACATCCACCACCTCAACTCCTTTTGCCACCAATACCTTGACATCGTCCACAAGTATGCCTTCATCCACTCATGCCACAACCACAGAGCCAGCCTCCACTTCCACCAGAATCATGAGCCCTGCATTCAGCATCCCCACTCCTCACCCCACTTCTGTCCCTTCACCTCCCACCAGTACGTCCACCAGGCTGACGACAGAAACCACCACTCCCACGGATATTGCAGCCCCCACCTCGAGCACAGCCCCTCTGCCCTTGCTCTCCACTACAGAAACCACCCAGGCTGCCAGCACACACTTGGTGACCAGACTCACCCCCACAACAGTGCAAACCACTCCGATCCTCTCCTCTTCAACCACCGACTCCACTGGGAGCATGGCCACATCTGAATTCACTATATCCCTCCCTGGCTCCACCACCGTGCAGACATCCACGACTGCACCTCCCTCCTCTGTCAGTACCGAAGTCACTACCCCGACACCAGCCACCACCTTGTCCACGTCCACGAATCCCGTTGGTTCCTCAACCTTCAAGCCCAACCTCAGCTCCACACTTGCACCGTCTAGCCCCTCCCCCACTAGCACAAATATCATCCCTTCTTCCCCCACCACCCATAATACAGACACAGTCTCTAATATCATCACAACCTTGGCCACTGGGCCTAGTGACACATCCACGTTCCCGTCCACCCAAAGTACAGCAAGTGCCTTGCTCTCTACCAGCATTCCAGCAACATCTTTAGGCCCTTCTCTTGTGCCTACCAGCAGTACCAGGACCTCTCAGGCAGACAGTACCACCTCATCTGCCTTGAGCACGTCTAATTCAAGGCAGGAAACAGCTGAAACCACTTTGGCACCCACCACCACTGATGCAGATACGTATCAGTCTAGTTCCATGGGACTGTCCTCCACGGCAGCTTCTACACAAACAGCGAAGACGAGGGACACAACCCTGCTTGCTTCATCTGCTTTGAGAACCACAGTTACTCCTATTGGTACCATTTCTGTAGAGTCTCTGACAACAGATATTACTTCTATTTCTCCCATCACATCCTCAGCCACTCAAACAAGTACAGTCCATTTTCAGACATCTCCAGTCTCTATGCCAGTGACCAGTAGTACCTTGACAGCATCCAGTTTGCCTGAATCATTTCCATCTTTCACAACCACAGAACCAGTACCCACTGAAACCACAGCCCCTACCCCTCTGTTT
The DNA here is from genome assembly GCA_006408695.1 of Aepyceros melampus. NCBI lineage: Eukaryota > Metazoa > Chordata > Mammalia > Artiodactyla > Bovidae > Aepyceros > Aepyceros melampus. The sequence goes on from SJXQ01003492.1 coordinate 64,415, forward strand.
ACCCTATCCACAATCCCTGCCGCCCAGTCCACGTCCACCCCTTAATCTGCTTTGAGAACCACAGTTACTCCTATTGGTACCATTTCTGTAGAGTCTCTGACAACAGATATTACTTCTATTTCTCCCATCACATCCTCAGCCACTCAAACAAGTACAGTCCATTTTCAGACATCTCCAGTCTCTATGCCAGTGACCAGTAGTACCTTGACAGCATCCAGTTTGCCTGAATCATTTCCATCTTTCACAACCACAGAACCAGTACCCACTGAAACCACAGCCCCTACCCCTCTGTTTACCCTATCCACAATCCCTGCCGCCCAGTCCACGTCCACCCCTTCATCTCCGACTGGGACGTTTACCACAACCAGCACTGAGGTCACCACCCACACACATGCGTCTCCCCCTGCCACTTTGATCACAGCATCCTCTAGCAATCCCTCAACCACAGAAGCTGCCAAGACTGGGACCACACGCATGGCAACAACACCCACCTCCATGACAGCTCACAGTACTTCAGGTGTCTCTCCCTCTTCAGCTTTCCCTATATTGAGTACCTCTACTAATGCGATAAGTACCCCTTTTGGTACCTCATCTCCTCTTCAATACCTGCAATAACAATATCATCTCTATCTTCTACTGGCCCAAGTTCACAGGTCTCCACGACAAGTAGCTCTTTTTCTACCTCCTCTCAAATGTCCAGCACAGAAAACACAGGGCCTTCTGTCACTACCTTTTCTACTTTTTCATCAACTGAAACGACAAGAACTTCCCCGACCATGACTTCCCTAATAACCTCTACTACCCGAATGACCACCATGCTGACTCTGTCTTCCACCACCCCGTGTCCAGAGTCCATATCAGTTACAATAGTGTCTGCCTCTCCCACTACACCATGTATCGAAGTGGGTCCAAATGCTGAAGTTACCTCTACGCCCACGGTCCCGTTGTCAGTTTTTGCCTCTACTACTGAGATGGTCACCTCTCCCAGTTCCACAAGCACGACAACTTTGTTCCCTGTAAAACCGGACACTTCTACTTCCATTCTGGAAACTCACCCCACCAACCAGACTGCTGCTCCTAGTTCTATCAGCCCTGGGCTCACTCCCATTAGCACGGTTTTCCCGAGCGCACAAAGATCCACCACTGGGACCTGGATCAGCACCAACTTTGTAACCACCCCACGTGGAACGGGCTTCACTAGCCTCCCACCGACCACGAAACCAAGTAGCAGCTCTTCATCTTCCATGGTGACTACAAGCAAGTTGACAACTCCCAGCCCACTCATCAGCAGTACTTCAGGGATACCAGCGGGCACCACCAAGCCTCTCTCCACTGTTACGTCATCCAGGACAACTTCAGCCACAGCCCAGACGACCACACAGTCCAGGGAGACCACCACCCCAGGTTTGGACCCCCTGCTTCCTTGTTGCCTCTCTTCCCTCTGCTGCTAAATTCCCACGACCAAGGAGAGTCCTGGCCTGAACTTCCCCTTTTCGCTCGCTACCCAGGCACTTGTGACAATGGTGGCACCTGGACGCAGGGCCGCTGCTCCTGCCTTAGCACTTTCTATGGCTCCCAATGCGAGTTCGCTGTGGAAGAGATAAATATGGTGAGTTGGTCTCTGCACTTTCTCTCAGGAGGTGCCACCGTCTCAAATGGGCCCGATCATTTTGCCAAATCTCTTCTGCTTTCTCCCTCGTGCTCTCCTCAACCCCAGACCATGACTACTCTCTACCCTTACCTCCGGGAGGTCCCTGGGGTCACTTTCTTTTCTGACATCTCCTCCCAGTTTGTGTTGCTTGGAGTTGTATTAGGTTCTAATTTCTCCTGTAGCAAATTACCACAAACTTAGCAGATGAACAATACAAATTTATTATTTTGCAGTTCTGTTGATTAGAAGCCCAATATGAGTCTTGAAGGGCTAAAATTAAGGTGTTGCCTAGGACTGGTTCCTTCTGGTGGCCCTGGGGGAGAATCCATTCCTTTGCCGTTTCCCAGACTTGCGAGCTGCCCATCTTCTGTCTGTTCCTTATTTCCATACTTACATCATTCTTTGAGTGATTCTGACTTTTCTGCCTCCCTCCTCCTCTCTCTATGTACCTTGTGATTATACTAGGCCCACTGGATATTCCTTGATAATTTTCCAATATTAAATCAGCAGATCAGTACCCTTAGTTCTACCTGCCACTTTGATTGCTCCCTGTCGTGTAGCGTAACCTATTCCCAGGCTTTGGGGACTAAACGTAGGCACCTCTGTTACTTTGCTTCACACTGGGAGAGCTGAGAGACTACAGAACTGACTGCTGGACACCCCGACTTCTAGTGTTTCTCACATCTTGGAACAACACCTTCCAGAATTCCTACCTTTCTCCCTTCTGCTATTCAGTCAGTCCTCAGGGAACATGGAGAGGTCCGTGGGAGCAGCTTCTGGGTTAGGGTGGTGGTAGTGATGTTAGACAGGAAGAGATCGTGAAATGACCAGAGCAGGGCATGTTGTGCAGACAAAGTGGACGCCGAAGTGGGCATGGAGGTGTCTGTCAACCAGGAGTTCTCCCCGGACCTCAATAACAAAAGTTCTCAGGTCTACAAGAATTTCACGAAAGTCTTCCAGGATCAGGTGAGGAGGAAGGGGGGAAAATTCAGGGGTATGCCCTTGGAGTGTAGCTTGGGCCCAGGGGTGCCCTTTGATTGGAGGTTCAGACAGGATCCTTGGCATTTCAGATAAAGAAGATTTACCAAAACGTGCAGGGATTCAAGGAGGTGCAGATCCTTTCTCTGAGGTAGGACCCCTTTCCGGGGCCATGGAGGCAGTGTCAAATGTGTGTGGTGGTGGGTGGAGAACACAAAGAAGGGCCAAAGAAGCCATCCCTTGCTTTTGGAATCATTCAGTGTCATAAAGAGAGGGATGGATGGAGGAGGCAAGAAAACTACTCCATGAAGGGTGTTTGGGGATCACTTTCAGGATTCCTTCCTCTGTAGGAGCGATGTCTCCCCTCTCCTTGAAGCATGCTGGATGCAGAATGATTGGGATCTACAGGGAGGTGGTGCCTGAGGCCTGGTGCCTGGTGTCGAGACCACAGCTGGTCTCGCTGTTTGGCAACTGGTCTAGTGGACGGGTCAGCAAGAGGGAGGCAGAGAGCCCAGAAGGGCCTGGTTTGATTGTGACTTGAGGGAACACATAGAGAATGTCAATCATTCTTTGGCCCGCCTACCCNTATATACTTTTTAAAATTTGCTAACCATTATATATTTTTTAACTTTTTAACATTTATATAGCTTTATGTATTTAACTTTTACATATTCTTCAATTTTCTAAAGTATCACAATGCTTACAAGTTTCTTTTATGAATATACTTGGCTCCAGTTTATTAATTTTCAGCACTGCATAGTAGTCCTTTGTGTGAATATACCACCATGACTTTATCCACTTTTCTGTTGATGACTCAGTGTTTGCTATTACAAACACTTTTACAAAACATATTTTGCTGTGAGCATCTCTGTCTCCTGGACAAGTTGCCATGGGATATATTCCTGTGGGTCATTGAGTTATAAGGCAAGTGAATCTGAAACTTTATTAAATATTGTAAAACTGATCTCCAATGCGGTTGCACCAATTTACATTCCCCCTGCTGTGTGTAGGACTTGTCATGATGTAGTATTGGCAGGTTTTTAAAATTTCTGTCATGTGATAGGTATGAAATTACAATCATCTTCTCAAGTGATTATTAGTTATTTCTGTTACCTCATCAGTGAGGTTCCACATGACCATGTTTTTTTAATGTGTTACTTTTTTAATTGTATTGTTTGTCCTTTTCATAGTGATGAGAATGATTTCTTCTGTATACACTGCATACTAAGTCTCTGTTGATTGTACATGCTGCAGACATCTTTTTCACTCTTATTATGATGTCTTTTGATGAACAAAATTTTCACTATAGTATATGCCATTCATATTTTTTATAATTTGTACTTTACCAGTTTTATTTATTTCATGTCAGAAGTCTTAAAGATATTATTCTTTGTTTTCTTTTAATTTTTTCAGTTTTTATCTTCATAGTCAAATTTTTAATATATCTTAACTCGATTTCTTTATGAAATAGTATGGCATAGTGATTAAGAGTGTGGAATCTGAATCTAGACTGCTAGAGCTCACATCTGAGCTCTATCACTTTTTAGCCAGTCACTTAACCTTTATGTGCCTTAGTTTCTTAATCTGTAAAATGGGTATAAAAATAACTGTCTATTGATAGATAAGTGTGAAGTTGCAACAAGGATATGCAAAAAACCTTAGAACTGTACATACTCAATGTGTTTAAATGATTACTGTTATTACATGAAATAGGGATCTAATTTTATTTTTGTATGTGGAAAGCCAAATTTTTCACTCCTTTATATTATTTAGTCCCTGTCTCTCTCACTTTCTAACAATGCCATTTCTGTCACATATCAGCTTTCATGCAGTATGAGCATTTTTCTAGCTTCTTTATTCTTCCATTGGTCTATTTGTCTATCCTCTAGAAAAATTTCCAGTCTACTTTTAAAATTCCCTTAGTCTAGAAGTCTCTGAACTTGTTACTCTGGCCTCTTCTTTTATCTACAATCCCACTGAACAACATTATTTTTTTTCTTTTTTAAATTCATTTACTTTTTAATCGAAGGATAATTGCTTTACAGAGTTGTTGTTTTCTATGAAACCACAATGTGATCAGGCACAGATGTACATATGTCCCCTCCCTCTTGAACCTCCCTCCCATTCCACCTCTCTAGAGTGATACAGAGCCCCTGTTTGAGTTCCCTGAGACATACAGCAAATTCCCCTTGGCTGTCTATCTTGCATATGGTATTATAAGTTTCCATGTCACTCTTTCCATACATCTCACCCTCTCCTCCCCTCTCCCCTTGCCCATAAGTCTGAACAACATTATTTGTAGTTGTTTGATAAATAACTGAAGGACAAGGGCACTCTTGGTTCCCTGGGGCTGCCAAAACAATATACCACAAACTGAGGAACTTAAACTAGTTGTCTCTCATTTCTAGAAGCTCGAAATTCAAAATCAAGATGTTGGCAGAGTCATGGCTCCTCAGGGACCCATAAAGAAATCCTTCCTTTCCTTTCCTTAGCTTCGCATGTTGTACTGACAATCTTTGGTGTCCCCTGGGTTACAGACTCATTGTCAAACCCTCCGTCTTCATGCGGCATTTTTCCTGTGCCCCTGTTTTTACATGGAGTTCTTTTTATAAAGACATCAATCATATTGGATTAAAGATTCCACCTACCCCTGTAGGGCCTCATCTTAACTAATTATGTCTGCTACAACTCTTATTTTCAAACCAGGTAACATTCTGAGGGACTGGGAGTTGGGACTTTCCTTTGTGCGGGGGTACTATTCAACCCATAACAAGAGCACAGCCAAAAACGCTAACGTTTGAATTCAGTCACATCTTTCAATCCTCACCTGAACACTGCAATCCACCTGCTGAGAATTCTTGTCTTCCTCTTTCAGTTACAGTGGTTCAGTCCTCCTAGAACCAGTTGTCCTAACTCAGACAAATTTTAAACCAAATGACTGCAAAATTCAAAGAGCCATCTATATCAGGAGTTAGCAAAGAATGAAGATTTTAGAATCTTACCCCCAGAGATCCTGATTTAGTGGTTTGAGTTGATCAATGCCAATGCAGATAGTCAAGGGACCACACTTTGGGAAGCACTAATCCAGACAATAGTGTATAAGGCACGTTTCTAAGGAAGGAGCAATCTGTGGCATAGCCCACCTCATTACTCAACATGCAGGCAGCTGCTCATCAAGCCAAAGGTCTTAGAAAAGGCTGTCTGCAGAGAACTTGAGTTTTCTTGATAAGTTCTCTGGAAAGTTAGATTAATACCACTTCAGAGTTTAAATCCCACTCTTAGAGGATCACAGAATTGAACTGGTTTCATTTTTAATTAGCAATTCAATTGTGTCTTCAGTCTTTACAGGCTGCAAATTCCCTCAAGGTCTAAAGTAGGACACTGAAGGAATCTATTCTATGTTAATAAAGCTTGGACCAGAGGTTGCTTTTTAATCCAGAAAAATAAAATTAAAAGACAACAGCTGGTATTTGTTAAAATCCCACTACTTGCCAGCATTTTTCTGGGCACTACTGATACAGCATTGAACAAAATAGACATAATCCCTGTTATTGCAGAGCTTTTATTCTCATTAATGGGAGATGATTGAGAAACAAGAAAAATTAGTAAAATATGTGAAAACTCCAGGATGATAGACATTTTCAACTGTTTCATTTAATACTGCATTCCAAGTGCCTAGAATGGTCATTGGCACATAGGTGCAGGTCAACAAATGTATGTGTGGGTGCACACTAAATTGCTTCATCTGTGTTCAACACTTTGCAATCTGATGGATCCTGACCCACCAGACTCCTCTGACCATGGGATTCTCCAGGCAAGAATACTGGAGAGGGTTACTATGCCCTCCTCCTGGGGATCTTCCTGACCCAGGGATTGAACCCACATCTCTAACGTCTCCTGCATTGGCAGGCAGGTTCTTTATCACGAGCACCACCTGCATATGTTGACTACCAAATAGTGATAAGTGCAATGGTAAAGTAAGGTAGGAATATGGAATGAAGTGTGGGAGGGGATACGATTTTAAATGAGAGAATCAAGAAAAGGTTCATAGAGAAAAGGGTCTTTGGAGTAACGACCTGAAGGAAGTGAGGATGCAAGCCATCCGTGTACCTGAGAAAGAAGGGTCCAGAACTCAGCCTGTGCAGGGGCCCTGAGGTGGGAGCAAACTTGGCATATTCAAGGAATAGGGTGGAGACAAGGAAAGGAGGGAGAGAGAGGTAGGAACTTGGAGAGATAAGGGCATTATGGATGGACAGCCCTGGAAGAGCCAAATGTACCCCTGTAATGAGCTTGGCATTTGCTCTGAGAAGGGAAGACACCAAGGGTTTAAACAATGGAGTGATAGAAACTACTTATATTTAACAAGTGTATATTCAGCTGCTGTGTTTTGAATACACTGAAGTGCATAAGCAGGAAGTCATCGCAAAAAAAAAAACACAAAAAATTAGAGTGTCTTGGAACAAAATGGTAGTAGTAGTAGGATAAGAAGGAATAGAATTCTAGGTGTATTTTGAAGACCTGGGCAACAGGATTTGCTGATGGATGGAATTTCAGATGTGAGAAAAAGAGAGTGGTTGAAGATGTACCCAGGCAAATGGGTGACAAAGGGAGACAGACATGTTTTGTATATTGACTGTGGCAGCGGTTTCATGATGTATACATCAGCTGAAATTCATTGAACTGTGCACTTTAAATGGACAGTCTAATGGGCATAAATTATATCTCAAAAGTTGATTAAAAAATTTTTAAGAGAATAAAGCTAGAGGTTTTATCTTAAGTGACCAAAATAATGGAGTTGCAATTTACATAAATGCGAAAGACAAAAAGAGAAGGCTATTTTGTTGATGGGGAAATAGCAAGAGCTGAAACTCACATTGAGCTTGAAATACCTATGAGATATGGAAGCAGAGATGTTAAACAGACAGTCAGATATAAAAATCTGGGGTTCAGGAAATAAGCCAGGCTGGAAATACACATATGGAAGTAACAACTCATAGATAAAGCCATCAGGCTGTATGAGATTATTACAAGACTGAATATAGATAGAAAATAGAAGAGAGCTAAGGACAGAATGTGGTCCACTGGAGAAGGGAATGGCAAGCCACTTCAGTATTCTTGCCTTGAGAACCCCATGAACAGTATGAAAAGGCAAAATGATAGGATACCAAAAGAGGAACTCCCCAGGTCATTAGGTGCCCGATATGCTACTGGAGGTCAGTGGAGAAATAATTCCAGAAAGAATGAAGGGATGGAGCCAAAGCAAAAACAATACGCAGTTGTGGATGGGACTGGTGATAGAAGCAAGATCCGATGCTGTAAAGAGCAGTATTGCATAGGAACCTGGAATGTCAGGTCCATGAATCAAGGCAAATTGGAAGTAGTCAAACAAGAGATGGCAAGAGTGAACATCGACATTCTAGGAATCAGCGAATTAAAAC
>SJXQ01003492.1:73628-90827 GCA_006408695.1 Aepyceros melampus
TGGGCTCCAAAATCACTGCAGATGGTGAGTGCCGCCATGAAATTAAAAGGCGCTTACTCCTTGGAAGAAAAGTTATGACCAACCTAGATAGCATATTCAAAAGCAGAGACATTACTTTGCCGACTAAGGTCCGTCTAGTCAAGGCTATGGTTTTTCCTGTGGTCATGTATGGATGTGAGTGTTGGACTGTGAAGAAAGCTGAGCACCAAAGAATTGATGCTTCTGAACTGTGGTGTTGGAGAAGACTCTTGAGAGTCCCTTGGACTGCAAGGAGATCCAACCAGTCCATTCTGAAGGAGATCGGCCCTGGGATTTCTTTGGAAAGACTGATGCTAAAGCTGAAACTCCAGTACTCTGGCCACCTCATGCGAAGAAGTGACTCATTAGAAAAGACTCTGATGCTGGGAAGGATTGGGGGCAGGAGGAGAAGGGGACGACAGAGGATGAAATAGCTGGATGGCATCACTGACTCAATGAACATGAGTCTGAGTGAACTCCAGGAGATGGTGATGGACAGGGAGGTCTGGCGTGCTGCAATTCATGGGGTCGCAAAGAGTTGGACACGACTGAGTGACTGAAAATGAATGAAGGACCAGTCCCTGAGATGCTCCAGCATTAAGAGGTGGTGAAGATGAGGAGGAACAGCAAAGATCCTGAGAAGGAGCAGCAGTGACTAAGGAGGACAAGAAGTGGAGTCTGGTACCCAAGAAGGCTAGGGAAGGAAGGTTACAGAGAGAAAGAGCTAATCCTGTGGCAAACACTGCTGATAAAACAGGCTAAATGCAGACTGAGAACTGTTCATTCATACAGGCAACCTGGATGTCATTGCTAATAGGCTGACAGTGAAGAAAGAGAAAAAAGAAATTAGAGTTAGCCCATATAGTTAATCCATTCACGGAGTTTTACTGCAAAAATGGGAGTGAGTGGTAAGTGAAGGAGAAAGTGGGGCCAGGGGAGAGTTTCCTTAAGATGAGAGAAATCACAGCATGTTTTCTCAGTGATGGGAATGACCCAGCAGAGAAAGAAATGTCAGTGCCTCAAAGGAGCTAGGGGGAAATTGTTGGAGCATTTTTTTCTGAGTAAGTAGGAGGCAATGGAATTGAGAGCGTCAGCAGAAGTGGTGGCTTGCATCAGGAGCCCAGAGAGCTCTTTAGTTATAGAAACAAGGAGGAGACTGAAGCACAATAAAGGAAGGTGAGGCCAGGGGAGCTGTTGCTACATCTTCTCTGATTGCTTCTATTTTCTCAATGAAAGAAGAAGCAATATAATCATTGACAGTGAGCGTGAGCGAGAGGGGCCTCCCAGGTGGCTTAGTGGTAAAGAATTTGCCTGCCAATGCAGGAGACACAGGTTCAGTCCCTAGGTCAGGAAGATCCCCTGGAGAAGGAAATAGCAACCCACTCCAGTATTCTTGCCTGGAAAATTCCCTTGGACAGAGGAGCCTGATGGGCTACAGTCCATGGGGTCACAAAGAGTTGGACATGACTTAGCGACTAAGGACAAGCATGAGTGAGAAACTGTTGGAGACTCGAGCAGAGAGAGCGAACTACGCTAATAGCCAGCTAGTAGAGGGACTGGCAAACCCCAGCCCCTGGGCCCACCTCTTTTTATATGGCCTGTGAGTTAAGAGTGGCTTTTACATTTTTTTCAAGTAAAATGTAAAGATAACTATAGCCTTTTAGTGAGAAGAGGTGCTTGAAGAGCTCAGGATATTTCCTCTCAGCTCACAAAGTCTGTAATATCTACTAATGGCCTTTTAGGAAAAAACTGACTGTCCCTTCATGTAGGAGAATGAGAGAGTGAGTGGGTTGAGACTGTACGGCAAGACATGGCAGACAACAGGAAGGCGCTGGGCGGGAGCGTGATAGAATGTCAACCCACAGCATCCTCACACAAGCACTGCAAGTGAAATATTAATAACCCAATTTTAGAGATACGTAATTGGCTTTCAGGGAAGTTCAGTAACTTTCTCAAGGTCACACAAATAGTAAGTGTTGGGATAATGACTTAATTAGCAAATATACAGCTACCTCAAATTCCTGTTTCCTTTCCACTCTGTCAGGTCGCATTACAGAAGACTGCAGTCTCTTTCCCTTTACCTAGATTTCTGGCATCTGCAATGGCAAATCGATGCATAAAGGAAGCAGCACGTGAAGCCAATGAGCCACCTCTCAAGCTGGACAGATGCAAGGGTAGACCTCGCCCTGCTCTTGGCTTTGTGACCTTGAACAAGCTATGTAGCATGTCCAAGTCTCTGGTTTTCTCATCTGCAAAATCAGATTAGTAATAATTGCACCATTTGAAGTTGTTGATCAGTTCAGTTCAGTTCAGTCACTCAGTCGTGTCCAACTCTTTGTGACTCCATGGACTGCGGCACACCAGGCTTCCCTGTCTGTCACCATTTCTTGAGGTTATTCAAACTCATGTCCATCGAGTCAGTGATGCCATCCAACCATCTCATCCTCTGTCTTTCCCTTCTCCTTCCACCTTCAATTTTCCCCAGCATCAGGGTCTTTTGCAATGAATCAGTTCTTCGCATCACGTGGCCGAAGTATTGCAGTTTCAGCTTCAGCATCAATCCCTTCAATGAATATTCAAGACTGCTTTCCTTTAGGATGGACTGGTTGGATCTCCTGGCCATCCAAGGGACTCTCTAGAGTCTACTCCAACACCACAGTTCAAAAGCATCCATTCTTTGGCCCTCAGCTTTCTTTACAGTCCTACTCTCACATCCATACATGACTACTGGAAAACTGTAGCTTTGACTAGACAGACCTTTGTTAGCAAAGTAATATCTCGGCTAGTCAGCCATTCTTTACCTGTAAAAATGATGGTTTCATATGTTTCATACCATTCAAGGATACTGTGTGGGTGGAAGTTGTTTTTGTTGTTGCTTAGTTGCTAAGTCATGTCTGACTCTTTGCAACCCCATGGACTGTAGCCAGCCAGCCTCCTCTGTCATGGAATTTCCTAGGCAAGAATACTGGAATGGGTTGCCATTTCTTCCTCCAGGGGATCTTCCCAACCCAGGGATCAAACTTGCGCCTCCTGTGTCTCTTGCACTGGCAGGCAGATTCTTTATCACTGAGCCACCTGGGAAGCTACTGGATTAAAGTTAATATATGCCTAGCACAAAAGCGACCTAGCAGCAGCAGCAGCACAAATAAAATGCCAGCATTTAAAGAGCAGCTATTCTATGGACAATAATAATAGGAGCATCCTTACACCTAAAAAAGTATTTATTTAGAGAGAAGGAACTGCAAAATGATCCCAACTATGTTCACCTGGCCCAGAGGCACAGGGTAAAAATGAAGGGAAGAAGTCTGCAGGAATCCTAGCTGTGGTCAGTCAGCCTCAAATCACACTAACCCTAAGTCCAAAACCATCCTGATAACCTTTGGCTTGGGGGAGCCCTGAAGGCCACTTGATGACCACCTTCTAATACATGGAGGACTCATGGGTAGACAGAGACATCTCACTCTGTTGGGCCACAGGGCATAGAAATAGGTATAGTGAGTGGAAGTTACATGGAGATAGTTACAGGCCATTGAGCTAAAACATTCTGGTAATTAGAATTATTAACCATGGAATGAGCTGCAGTGGGAGGTAGAGAGTTTAAAGGGAGACCAGGAAAGCGTTAGATCACGTATTGCTAAAGGAATCACATAATGGGCATGTTCATCCTGTAATAAACTAGAAGATCTTCGATCTTTGAGATTCTTTCCAACTCTAAAATAGTATGAGTTAATAGCCCATGACTTCTTGCTCCTTGGAAGAAAAGCTATGACAAACCTAGATGTCACATTAAAAAGCAGAGACATCACTTTGCCAATAAAGGCCCATACAGTCAAAGTTATGGTTTTTCCAGTAGTCATGTACGTATGTGAGAGCTGGACCATAAAGAAGGCTGAGCCCTAAAGATGCTTTTGAACTGTGGTGCTGGAAAAGACTCTTGAGAGTCCCTTGGACTGTAAGGCGATCCACCAGTCAATCCTAAAGGAAATCAACCCTGACTACTCTTTGGAAGGACTGATGCTGAAGCTGAAGCTCCAAAACTTTGGCCACCTGATGCGAAGAACTGACTCATCGGAAAAGACTCTGATGCTGGGAAATACTGAAGGCCAGAGGAGCAGGGGACGACAGAGGATGAGTAGGTTGGATGGCATCATTGACTTGATGGACATGAGTTTGAGCAACTTCTGGGAGATAGTAAAGGACAGGAAAGACATGCGTGCTGCAGTCCATGGGGTCTCAAAGAGTCGGACATGACTTAGTGACTGAGCAACAACAGTGGCCCTGTCTTTGGGCTAGTAATGCTGTAAAGTCAGAACAGCTAGCTAAGTATCGAGTACAGTACCTAATGGGGCTTCCCCAGTGGCTCAGTGGTAAAGAATCTACCTGCAGTGCAGGAGACCTCAGTTCAATCCTGGGTTGAGAAGTTCCCCTGGAGGAGGGCAATGGCAACCCTCTCGAGTATTCTTGCCTGGAGAATCCCATGAACAGAGGAGCCTGGTGGGTTACAGTCCATAGGGTCACAGAATCAGACACGACTGAAGCAACTGAGCATGCAGGCACACATAGTGCCCAATACAGAGCAAGCATCTGAGGAATGTTTGACCCTTTCCTCGTGACTCCTCTGTTCCTGAATGCAGGAAGTCTTACGAGGCTGTCTTATCATTCAGCAGCTGTATTCTATCTCTCCTTTATTTCATTCTGTTTGATTTATCATCTATCTGCTAATTAAGAAACAGAGGAAGGAAGAGCTGATTTTAAAGCAGCAAGTTTAAGCTCAAGTTTGAATCCAAATCCATTGTCATGAAACTGTAATCACATCACAGTCAGTATTTTATATTTAAACTGGCTTTTCTAAGAATGGATCACTGGGATTTTTATCACTATTAGGGAAAGAAATTGTTTTCTGAGAATAGGAAGTCTTACGAGGCTGTCTTATCATTCAGCAGCTGTATTCTATCTCTCCTTTATTTCATTCTGTTTGATTTATCATCTATCTGCTAATTAAGAAACAGAGGAAGGAAGAGCTGATTTTAAAGCAGCAAGTTTAAGCTCAAGTTTGAATCCAAATCCATTGTCATGAAACTGTAATCACATCACAGTCAGTATTTTATATTTAAACTGGCTTTTCTAAGAATGGATCACTGGGATTTTTATCACTATTAGGGAAAGAAATTGTTTTCTGAGAATAGATTGAAAATAAGCAATTTTCATTTGAAAGATATTTAGATCACTCACTGCTGCTGCTGCTGCTAAGTCGCTTCAGTCGTGTCCGCTCTGTGCGATCCCATAGATGGCAGCCGACCAGGCTCCCCCGTCCCTGGGATTCTCCAGGCAAGAACACTGGAGTGGGTTGCCATTTCCTTCTCCAATGCATGAAAGTGAGAAGTAAAAGTGAAGTCGCTCAGTCGTGTCCGACTCTTAGCGACCCCATGGACTGCAGCCTAGCAGGCTCCTCCGCCCATGGGATTTTCCAGGCAAGAGTACTGGAGTGGGGTGCCATTGCCTTCTCCGAGATCACTCACAGATAGATGGAATAGAATTGCTACCTACTTTAGTCTGATTGATCAGAAAAGCCATCTGCATCAAAGACAATATTTAAGCTGATCTCCAATAGACAAGTCACATGAGTCAACAGTGGAGAGAAAAAAACAGAAGGAGCAGCATGTGTGAATATCTTGAAGTAGGAAAGATTTGGGTGTGTTTGAAAAAAGTGACTTTGGTGTAGTGATGGCTTCAGTTCAGTTCAGTCACTCAGTCATGTCCGACTCTTTGCGACCCCATGAATCGCAGCACGCCAGGCCACCCTGTCCATCACCAACTCCCAGAGTTCACCCAGACTCACACCCATCGAGTCAGTGATGCCATCCAGCCATCTCATCTTAAGCTTGGAGAGATCAACAGAGACAGATCAGATAGAGCTACAGAGCCAACAAGACTTACAAAGAGGTTGAATTTGTTACAAATAAAATAAAAAGCCACTGAAGGTTTCTAAAGAAGGTTTATGTTCTGGAAGATGATTACTTTTGCCTGTGATGTGGAAATGGATTATAGAGGAGCAAATGTGGAATCAGAGAGACCATCAAAGAGATATCAACATAGTCTATGAAGGATGGGCTATGACCAAGAATCAAAACGAGGGAGAAAAGAGAGTCAAGACAGTTTGGAGAGTAGAGTCAGTTGAAGTTACCAAAGCTTTGGATAGGGTTATGGGAAAAGAAAATCAGGACTGATTCAGGTTTCTAGATTGAGCATCTGCGTACTCAGTCACTTCACTCATGTCTGACACTTTATGACCTAGGGACTATAGTCTGCCAGGCTCCTCAGTCCATGGGATTCTTCAGGCAAAAATACTGGAGTGGGTAGCCATGTTCTCCTCCAGGGGATCTTCCCAACACAGGGATTGAACCTGGGCCTCCTGCATTACACACAGATTCTTTACCACTGAGCCACCAGGGAAGCTCTTGGACTGAGTAACTAAAGGATAATTGTGCCATTTATTGGTATGGAACAGATGAAGGTGGGTATTCACTTACAGAAAAGAAATGAGAATGTCTATCTTAGATGTATTCATTGGAAGGACTAATGTTGAAACTGAAGCTCCAATACTTTGACCATCTGACTCGAAGAGTCGACACATTGGAAAGATCTTGATACTCAGAAAGACTGAAGGCAAAAGGAGAAGGGAGAGGTAGAGGATGAAATGGTTAGATAGCATCACCGACTCAATGGACATGAATTTGAGCAAACTCCGAGAAATACTGAAGGACAGAGGAACCTGACATGCTTCGGTCCATGGGGTCACGGAGCCGGACACAACTTAGCGACTGAACGACAATCTTAGGTGTATATGATTTGAAGTGTCTGTAAGACGTACAGAGCTGTCAGGTAAGCAAATTTGCATACGGTGCTCAGAAAAAAAGAAATCATCTAGGTTGGAGATATAAACTTGTCTTGAGTCATAATTATTTTTAAAAACAGAGAGTTAATAGGATCACTCAGGGAGAAAGAGTAAAATGAAAAAAAAAAAGAGGATCCACAACTTAAACCAGAGGAATGCCAATACTTCAAGGGAGGAATAGGAGCCAGCTGAGAAGAAAACTGACTAAGGAAGCCAGTGCATTTGGAAAATCAGAAAATAATAGTGCAATGATAGCCAAGAGAAGAGAGTGTTTCAAGAAGGAAGTGGCCAACCCCATCACATACCCAAGGGGTGGATGAGAGGACAGAGAAGGAGACATTGCAAATGGCTGTGTGAGGATTGTCAGTGATCCTGAGACAAGAAATTTCAGTACAGTGGTGAGGCAGTGTAGAAGCCAGCTGGAATATATTAAAGAAAAGTTCAGGAGGTGGAACCAATACAGTTAACAATCCTTGAGAATTTGCGTTATACAGAATAATGGAAAATGAGTGAAATCAATCTTCAAGGAGCTATGGAACCAAGGTTTGTTTGTTTCTAAGATAAAGATGGAAAATTAGAATATAGTTACAAAACTGCTGTGGTAAAGGAACTTCCCTGGTGGGTCCAGTGGCTAAAATTCCACGCTCCCAGTGCAGGGACCTGGGTTCAGTCCCTGCTCAGGGAACTAAATCCCACATGCTGTAGCTGAAACGTCGCATGCCTCCACTAAAAGTTCACATGTCATAGCTAAGACCCAATGCAGCCAAATAAATAAATAAATGTTGTTTTCTTTTTTCTAAACCTGATCTGGGAAAGAATGGAAAATTTCATAAAAGTGGGAAACCAAAGTGAGGTGTTTTACAAGTCAAAGAGCACTGGATCCAGAGGATAAAGGCAAGACCTGTAACTGGCAAGATGAACAAAATGCCCCCATCATGAAGGGAGGGAAAAGGTGAAGTCAGTGACTCCAGCACTCTTGCCTGGAAAATCCCATGGACAGAGGAGCCTGGTGGGCCACAGTCCATGGGGTCACTAAGAGTCGGACATGACTGAGCAACTTCACTTTCACTCTTCACTTTCCTGCATTGGAGAAGGAAATGGCAACCCACTCCAGTGTTCTTGCCTGGAGAATCCCAGGGATGGGGGAGCCTGGTGGGCTGCAGTCGATGGGGTCGCACAGAGTCGGACACGACTGAAGCGACTTAGCAGCAGCAGCAGCAGTGCGTTATAAGGGCTGTTGTTGTTGTTAGTCACTCAGTCGTGTCTGACTCTTTGCAACCCATAGACTGCAGCACACCAGAATTCCTTGTCTTTCACCATCTCCTGGAGTTTGCTCAAACTCATGCCCATTGAGTAAGTGATGCCATCCAACCATGTCATCCTCTGTCGTCCCCTTCTCCTCCTGACCTCAGTCTTTCCCAGCCTCAGAGTCTTTTCCAGGAGTCAGCTCTTCACATCAGGTGACCAAAATATTGAAGCTTCAGCTTCAGCATCAGTCCTTCCAATGAATATTCAGGGTTGACTTCCTTTAGGATTGACCGATTTGATCTCCTTGCAGTCCAAGAGACTCTCAAGAGTCTTCTCCAGCACACTAATTTGAAAGCATCAATTCTTTGGTGCTCAGCCTTTTTTTATGGTCCAACTGTCTCATCTATACATGACTACTGGCCCACAGAGAATAATCAAACAAAACAGAATGCAGGAAATCAACAGGAAAAATGATTCATCTCTTCAACAAATAAATGGCTTGTTAAAAAACAAAGAGGTGGGAGAGGAGGAAACTGTTAAACAATAATAGAAGCATAAAAGATAAACCAACCAAACTCTATTTAAAAAAATTTTTGTTTGAGTCCTAATGGAACAAATAGGACAATTAACAAATTTTGAAACAGTTGAAAAACTTTCAACATGTATTGGAATAATATTTCAAATAATACTTTTGTTCGATGTGATAATACTATTGTGAGTATATTGTTTTAAAGTCTTTATGTGTTCGGAATGAGATGCGTGCATGCATGCTGTCTCTTCAGTTGTGTCCAACTCTTTGAGACTCTACCAACTGTAGCCCAACAGTCTCCTCTGTCCATGGGATTCTCCAGGCAAGAATAACGGAGTGGGTTGCCAAGTCCTCCTCCATGGGATCTTCCTGACCCAGGAATCAAACCTATGTGTCTTATGTCTCTTGCATTGGCAGAAAGGTTCTTTACCACTAGCACCACCTGAGAAGCCCCAGAAATGAGGTATTTACTAGTAAAGTTACTGTGGCCCAAGAGTGCAGAGTGGTTAAACACGGTTGGCAAAATAATGATAATTGTTGCATCTGGGTGATAATACCATCAAAGTTTATTATGCTCTTCTCTCTAATTCCGGATATGCTTGCAATTTTCCATAATAAAATATTTTAAACAAAGTTGAAATGGAAAAGACAATCTGCCATTAAAATCTGAGCCTTGAGACCTGAACTTATAAAGTCCTTTCAGAATCTGAAATCACTTGCAATTTTATAGTACGCAAGAATGATCCAAATACCAATGTGTACTGTTATTCTGCTGAACTGACATTCACCTGTTTGCAGTGTCTTTATAAGAATCCATAATAACTGGAGACATCCAGTAATCTGCGAAGAGCTGCTTGCCTTTACCATTTGGCAGACAATAAACTGGTTACAAGTCTCGCTAAATCATTCATCCACTTCCATCTTTAAGCAGGTGAATGACTATGATGGTGGGATACAGCTTCACAGCCAATTACACCATCTGACTCAGAGACAAAACAGGAGAATAAGGAAACATAAATAATGGCTGTGTGCAGCCAGATGTACAAATATTTATCTAGCTACTCCACCACTGCAGAGAGTTTTAATGATGTAGTCTGACAGCATAAACTGCAGATACCAATATTGTATGTGTGTCTGAGATATGACAATGTAGCAGCCCCTCTGGGGTGCTTATACCATTTAGGAGTTTCATTTCAATGAAATCCAAATGGGAGAAGCGTCCAGCTGTGAGGAATATATCAGGCTTTCGCTTCCTCTTTTCCCCTCTCCTGAACACCTTTGGGATCTGGACTCATTCCAAAAGCCCTGCAGCTTCCTCACAATGATCCGAGTCCACACGTGGCCCTGGTTAAACTGTACCTCTATATCACCACCACCACCATTTCCATCACCACTCACACACACACACACACACACACACACAGGAATTCCTGGTTCTCGCACAGGATACAGTAGAAATAGATCTCAACGCACAGTGCTGAGACCTGCAGCACCACCTGGAAACTCCTGAAATCTGCAAAATTCTTGGACTCCCCCTACCCTAGAGCTAGGGAAGCAGAAGCTCTGGGCTGGGAGCTAACACTCCAAGTTTTAATAAATCCTCCAGGTGCTTTCTAGGCACGGTGTAGAAAGTAAAGAAGAGTCATGCCTGCAAACAAAGGGTAAGCTGGGAGATTAACACTGAAAGTCTTTTTAATCCTTAAAAATTCAGGCTGGGAATTCCCTGGTGGGACAGTTGATAAGCCTCCACCTGCCAATTCAGGGTATATGGGTTCAGTCCTTGGTCCTGGAGGATTCCACATGCTCTGGGGGCAACTAAGCACGAGAGTGCCTAGAGACCATGCTGTGAGATGGGAAGAAGCCGCTGCAATGAGAAGCCCATGCACGTCAATGAGACCCCCACTCACTGCAACTTGAGAAAGCCAGAGCACTGCAGTGAAGACTCAGCACAGCCACAGATAAGTAAATAAATAAATCTAGGGCTGAGTGAGTGCAAGACAGTCTCATTTTACACAAGAACAAAAATGAGTAATTAAGAAATCAAAAGACACATCGTCAATGTGAATTCATTAGAGAAAACACAGAGGTGGGGTGAGAACAGGCCAGATAATCCAAAACCAGTGTTAACAAAATAAGTGCTAAATGACTGTTATTGTTTCAGCATATCTTCCAAATTGAGGTTAATGTAACATTAGTTTGTGTTGAATCAATTTGTCAACAAGTGCCAGCTGAACACCTCTGATGTCCTTTTCTTCAAAGCACAACCACCAATGGAGACACCCAGAAAGAGAGTCTTTGGGAAATTTCCTGAAGGATGTAGGAATTACATCATAATATGAGTAATGTGTATAAGAGACATTAGAGTCAACTTTAAAGGGATTATTAGACAGTGAGAAAATTATCAGGGTATTCTCTCCTCTGTCTCTGTCTAACATATAGAAGAAAAAAAATATCTATATTTTAAAAGGAACAAATATAATGGAAACAGTGTCCAAAGACATCTACTCCACATCTCAGTTCAATGTGAAGTTTTCCTCCTTTTGACTTATTTCACTCTCTATATATTGACAAATATATATGGAATCTAGAAAAATGGCACAGATAAACCTGTTTACAGGGCAGGAATAGACACAGACATAGAGAACAGACCAACGAACATGGTGGGGGAAGGGGAGGGTGGGATGAATTGGGAGATAGGATTTACATATATACACCACCATGTGTAAAATGCCAGTGGGAACCTGATACATGGCACAGAGTGTTCCGTTCCGTGTTCTGTGATGACCTAGATGGGTGGGATTGGGCTGCGGGGGTTAGGAGGAAATCCCAAGAGGGAACAGGACATGTGTATACCTGATACACTTCGCTGTACAGTAGAAACTAACACAACATTGTAAAGCAATTATACTCCAATAAAACATTTGTTGTTTAGTTGCTGAGTCGTGTCTGACTCTTCGTGACAGCATGGACTACAGTCCACCAGGCTCCTCGGTCCAAGGGATTTCCCAGGCAAGAATACTGGAGTGGGTTGCCATTCCCTTCTCCAGGGGATCTTCCAGATCCAGGGATTGAACCTGGGTCCTCTGCATTGTAGGCAGATTCTTTACCATCAGAGCCACTAGGGAAGCCAAATAAAACTTTAAAAATTTTTTTTTAACGCGAAGTAAATTGTCATGTATGGATGTGAGAGATGGACTGTGAAGAAAGCTGAGCACCGAAGAATTGATGCTTTTGAACTGTAGTGTTGGAGAAGACTCTTGAGAGTCCCTTGGACTGCAAGGAGATCCAACCAGTCCATTCTGAAGGAGATCAGCCCTGGGATTTCTTTGGAAGGAATGATGCTAAAGCTGAAACTCCAATACTTTGGCAACCTCATGCGAAGAGTTGATTCATTGGAAAAGAGTGTGATGCTGGGAGGGATTGGGAGCAGGAGGAAAAGGGGACGACAGAGGATGAGATGGCTGGATGGCATCACAGACTCGATGGACGTGAGTCTGAATGAACTCCGGGAGCTGGTGATGGACAGGGAGGCCTGGCGTGCTGCCATTCATGGGGTCGCAAAGAGTCAGATATGACTGAGCAACTAAACTGAAATGAACTGAAATTGGTGCTAAACTCGAACTCAAAACCAGTATGTCTCTTACTGAACTCTATGTTTATTGGATCCTGCCAAGAAGCCAGTTCATGAAATCCACTTCTTCGGAAAATCTCCAGGGAGCCAGTTCATGAAATCCACTTCTTCGGAAAATCTCCGGGGAGTGCAGGAGGAAAAGGGGACGACAGAGGATGAGATGGCTGGATGGCATCACAGACTCGATGGACGTGAGTCTGAATGAACTCCGGGAGCTGGTGATGGACAGGGAGGCCTGGCGTGCTGCCATTCATGGGGTCGCAAAGAGTCAGATATGACTGAGCAACTAAACTGAAATGAACTGAAATTGGTGCTAAACTCGAACTCAAAACCTGTATGTCTCTTACTGAACTCTATGTTTATTGGATCCTGCCAAGAAGCCAGTTCATGAAATCCACTTCTTCGGAAAATCTCCAGGGAGCCAGTTCATGAAATCCACTTCTTCGGAAAATCTCCAGGGAGAGAATTTCTGAAATGAGGATTCTGAAGTACAAGTATGTGGGTATGTTTCTAAGTTCCCAGAATACATATGATTTCTCATAATTAAAATGCCCAGGGTTTTTCTTTGATTTTTATTAGGTTATAAAACTGGTGGCATAATTATTCATGTTAAAAAGAATTATTTTTAGTTTTAAGCTATCACCATATTCCAAAATCTTTTTAATTTCTCTTCATCATGGTGAGCCTGTGTTTATAAATGTAGAATAAAGTCACCCACATGATAATATTTCAAATACTCCCTGCCTTCTTTTTAATTAATAAACCCAAAAGCCATCTTTTGCAGAAATGACTGCCTTAAGCTTCAAAAAAGTTTTCAGCTTAAAAGTAGCAAAGTTCAACATTTTACAGTCAGCTGTTTTATTGCAAATTTATGTGGTAGTCGGAAAAATCAGAAAATTGAATCAGGAGATTCAAAAGATGTTAAAGTATGGCAGAAACCAAAACAATATTGTAAAGCAATTATCCTCCAATTAAAAATAAATGTAAATATAAATTTTTAAAAAATGCTAAAGGGGACATTTTCCTCCCTCTATACCACCCTCCTTAAACATTTACAAAATGCAAAAAAAAAAAAAAATTCTTATTTTTCCTTTCTAAAATAATTTGCCTAAATTTTACTGAGGGCTTTTATTATCATTATGACATCTAAAGAGTTAGAATTGAATGTATTTCTGTGGAAATAGACAAAGACCAATCAAATGAGAACAATGAAGGGCTATTTTTTCAGAACTTGGATAAGAAGTGAGTCGGCCACTGTTCCTGGCATCTTGGGAAAGTTGCAAAGGCAGGCAGGGAAGTAGAAAACTTGATGTTACAAAACAGAGTAGCTTCAGGTGTGCTCTGAGTGGAGGCTGTGGGGGAGGGCTAACTCAGCAGGGTGTCTTCTGTGAGCGGTTAAGGATACATATTTGGCTTTTTCTGGTTGACCCTCAGTTGGAAGTGGGACAAAAATTTACAAAGCTATTTTTAATCAAATTCTGGGCATTTGGAGTTGACTGTTTCAAAAATTACTGTGTAGCCTTCTAACTGTTTCTTTGGGGGTTTTTGTTTGTCTTGCCTTTTGTTTTGTTGCTGGTTTTGTGGGTTGTTTTTTTTTTGGGGGGGGCGGTTGGCCTTGCATTTTGTGGGATTTTTAGTTCCCTGACTAGAGACTGAACCTGAGGCCTCAGCAGTGAAGCCTGGAGTCTGGCCACAGGGAATGCTCCCTAGATTGTTATTAGAAATAGTAGTCTGACTTCGAACAAGTCAGCAGTCTGACGTATGACAGGCTGGCTTCCTGGACAGTTTATTGTCAGTTAAGAGGTTGGTTTCCTGGGCAAGTTTGTTGTAGGTTGTGGGTCAGAGTTCTATTTTTTTATATAGGACCTGGCCATTGTCTGCTTCTATGTTTAGTTTCTCCTTTCCAAGTCAATTATAATTTAATGAGTAGCTGCAATACTTATGTAGCTCAGATTCAGAATGGGACACCTACCTCTGTGGAAATTTAGGCCCAGCAATCAGAGGAGGTGTTGTACAATTCCCACGTGTATGAGGACCCGTCCAAGTGATAATAATCTGGGATCTTTTGAGAGACAAATCGAAGTGAACCACCCCGGGACAAAGATGAGACCACAAAGAAAGGTTTGAAAAAATGTCTGGAACAGGCAGATGGTTTCCAGAAAGCAGAGCTAAGACAAATCAGCAAAGACAGTAAGCTCTAAGACATGAGACAAGATCAGTTCAGTCGCTCAGTCACGTCCAACTCTTTATTGCAGCATGCCAAGCCTCCCTGTCCATCACCAACTCCCAAGGTTTACTCAAACTCATGTCCACTGTGTTGGTGATGCCATCCCACCATCTCATCCTGTCATCCCCTTTTCCTCCTGCCTTCAATCTCCCCCAGCATCAGGATCTTTTCCAGTGAGTCAGTCCTTCACATCTAGTGGCCAGAGTATTGGAGTTTCAGCCTCAGCATCAGTCCTTTCAATGAATATGCATGACTGGTTTCCTTTAGGATGAACTGGTTGGATCTCCTTGCAGTCCAAGGGACTCTCAAGAGTCTTCTCCAACACCAGAGTTCAAAAGCATCGATTTTTCAGGCCTCAGCTTTCTTCATAGTCCGACTCTGCATCCCTACATGACTACTGGAAAAACCATAGCTTTGACTAGATGGACCTTTGTTGGCAAAGTAACATCTCTGCTTTTTAATATGCTGTCTAGGTTGGTCATAACTTTTCCTCCAAGGAGCAAGCGTCTTTTAATTTCATGGCTGGAAATGCGAGAAGACATGCGTCCTAAAGGCTCAGAAACAGAGTCCAAAACCGCTCTGCATACCTAACAAAACTCATCCGCTACAACATGGCCCGGAGGCCTGCCCGTTCGGGACCCCTGTCCAATCAAATATTCAGCCTGTGTGCACTGGTTTCACCTAGCAATTAGTCAGTTCCCCATTCCATCATGGTGCCAAGACAACTGGTCATTAAGTATGCATTTTGAATATTACCCACACTTCAAAGTGAGAGCCAGAATGTAGCCTCAACCAATGGCTACCAAGAATAAACTCTTTGGGCTGTAGATTTGTAAGTATACCGTTTCCTTTCAATCTTGTTCTTTAGTCCCTAAGTCATGTCCGACTCTGCAACCGCATGGGCTGCAGCATGTCATGCTTCCTTGCCCTTCACTGTGTCCCAGGGTTTGCTCAGACTCATGTCCTTTCAGTCTAGACGCTGGGTAACTTGACTCAAGCTTGATCTGAGCTCAGAAGGTGTGAGAAGCTGAAAGAAGGAATCAAAGAAAAGTGTCCCTGGTAAGAAGAGGGTACACTTTCCTTGCTGAGTGAGGGCCATGGGAAACCTTGGATTTTGAAATCACACACTCTTGTCACCAGGGCAGGTTGAAGGGCAACTCCTTGGGGTCTGTGGCCATGGAAGGGATTATGTCAATGCTGCAACTGAAGTCATTGCAGAAGCTTCCGAAATGGAAGCCCAAGGACATCCTTGGTGGTCCAGTGGTTAAGACTCCATGCCAGCACTGCAAGGGGCACAAGTTCCATCCCTTGTTGAGGAACTAAGATCCTGCATGGAAAAAAGAAAGAAAGAAAGAAAGAAAGAAGGGACGCCATTCTCTTCAGAGCAGACAATGAAGAGGATAAAGAAGAGCGTTAATTCTGAGAGTTTCAGCAAGAGACTTGCCAGTCCCCCCTGGATCCCATGGACGGAGGAGCCTGGTAAGCTACAGTCCATGGGGTCACAAAGAGTTAGACACAACTGAGTGACTTCACCTCACTTCACTGATAATGTGACTCGGTCAAGAAGTCACGGTGATGGACAACGCAGGGGTATTTCTGAGTGTGTGTTCAGAGCAGAGACACCGTCTTTCCCACCTCATATGTTAATTTGCCCCTGCAGCCTCCCAGGTTAGCATCCACCATAGGTTAAAAAAAAAAAAAAAAAGAGGGGTGGACATTTAACAAACCTTTTTTTACCATTTGAATGTTTCATAGTAGTTAAGTCCATTTCTATGGCAGTAAATGAACAGATGCTATTTGGGGAAAAATATCCAAAATTAACACATGACATGCCATAAGGATGGTAAACTAGTTACTAAAATAGCCAAATAATATAAAGGTAGTTTTTAAAATACCTTTTTTTTTTCAGGTCAATGTTTGAAATCCCACAAATTCTATGATTCCTGAAAATAAAATTGTACTAAGAGTAATTATGATGTTATTTTTTTCTAGTTACTTCTATTTAATGGATATGCATTACAGACCAAGATAGATTTGCTTATCCTGGGAAAGGGGAATTCCTCCTCTTCTTTTGTGCATTTTTAGTTTCCCCTGTCTAATTTTGAGAAGGATCTGCTGGGGGTGGGGCAGGTTTCCCTGGTAGCTCAGCTGGTGAAAAATCCACCTACTATGCAGGAAACCCTGGTTCAATTCCTGGGTTGGGAAGATCCACTGGAGAAGGGATAGACTACCCACTCCAGTATTCCTGGGCTTCCCTGGTGGCTCAGATGGTAAAGAATACACCGGCAAAAGCGGGAGACTTGAGTTCGATCCTTGGGTTGGGAAGATCCCCTAGAGGAGGGCATGGCAACCCACTCTAGTATTCTTGCCTGGAGAATCTCCATGGATTCTGAGGAGCCTGGCGGGCTACAGTCCATGGGGTCACAAACAGTCAGACACCACTGAGCGACTAAGCACAGTATATCTGCTTGGGGACAGTGCTGCAGCTGCCATGTGAACCAGGTCCAATCCCAGGTCCACAAGCCTTTCCAATCAGAACAGCTTTTCTCTCAAGAAAAGACACCATCTCTTGGCAATATGTTCAGGGATGTTTATAGACATTTCAAAATTTCAGTTTCAGAGCCTTCCAACTTTTTAACTCTTTTTTTTTT
>SJXQ01003493.1:0-41318 GCA_006408695.1 Aepyceros melampus
AACTGAACTGAACTGAACTGATGCAATTGTCAAAGGATGAGATTTTACTATATGTAAATTATATGCATCCCTCAATGTCTGCTCCCCATCAGCACCTATCTTAAGATAGGACTTGTATAGGGGCAGGTAGATCTAAACATGAATTGCTCCAGAGACTCCTTCCAAAAACTATTGTAAATGGAAGGTGTGGTGCCATACAGTGTTACAACTAGAAGGCAAGTTTCTAGGCAGGCCTTCAAACTTTGCCTACCTACAAACAAGGTCAATAATGGAACTCTTGGTTCCATTCTTCATTCCATATGCTAGTCAGAATATGGAAATAAGTGGCCAAGAGACATATGCAAAAGGAGATGGTAGATCTGGAACAATTCATTCTTTCCTTACTGCAGGGCCAGTCCTAGACCAACTTTCGAAATTGATGACTTGAGTCTCTGACCTGCTACTCTTTCTATATTTCTTTCCCCAGTCTCCTTGCCCCTTGTCTCAGGTAACTATTGTCTTCAAGAGATAGAGGGACCATGCTCAGGTCTACCCTCCTTGCCAGCTCCACCACCAGGGTTTTAGGAGAGAAAAGACTTCATAAAATTGCTTCACATTAAAGCATAAAGAACAAAAAGAATCTTTGGATCCTTCCAAGGGATTTATAATTAAAAAGAAATGCATCACTGAGTCACAAGGTAAATTGGTAATTTATCTAGCTTAACACAGCTTATTTTACATAAATAAATTTTATCCTAATATAAATTTCTCACCCAAGACAGGGATCTTTTTAGCTCAAGTAAATCACAAATTTATAACAAAGTAAAAGAAAAAGCTAGTAAAAGAAGCAAGATTTTTATGTTCTGCATGTGTAAACAAAATTAACTATTTGAACCTAATTAATTCTTGTTGTCACAAGTTGAATCATTTATAATTTTTTCTATTCTTGTTATCCATCCTACTATCTTGGCATAAAAACATGGAAGGGTTTACATGTATAAATTCTTAACACTTACACATGAACCCATGAGACAAAAATCCAGCATTGCTGCAACAAGTTAAGTCTAAGTGCAGTCCTATCCAAATACTTATGCTAATGGCATAAGATAATGGTTAGAATGTATAACCAAACCACAAAACCACATAACCAGGATTCAGTTGGAAGCACCTCTGTCCATTAGCTGGAAGTTAGGGATTCTTTCTAAACCCCAGTAATATTATACATAAAATAAGGATATAATAGCATTTACCTCATTTGTGGTGAAGATTATATGAAGTAATAATGCATACAAAGTGCTCATTCTGCACAGCCTGAGCACACGCTAATTATTCAATTAATGTTGGCAATAATCATGATGATTAATAGTGATGTCAGTTACTAGACTATAATTGTTGGGAGAATATCAGAAACACTAATTTTTGGAATATTCCAGAATCCAAAAATTTCAAAATGATAATGCAGATCATTCCATAAGGATCCTTGCCCAAGTTTTTCATCTGTTGGAGGAAGAAGTTGAGTGCTTGATGGACTGGGTGTCATGGAAGACCACCTTGAGGTGTCTGTGGTTCTCATTGTCAATGGCACTCAAAATCAAAGAGCTTTGCTGAACTCTTAAATTAGATACAACCTTATAGAAGTCCTCTTTCCTGAAAACAAAGCACAAGCTAATGGTTTCCTATCTGATTCTCATTTTCCATCAGTCCTTTCAAATGTCAAAGTTAAATCCTCAGTAGGAGGATTTAATCACACTGAGGGTGGAAACAGAGAATGTGGCAACAATCTTGCTCTATTAAACATAATAAAGTCATTTTAAGAAGTGAATTCTATTGAAATGCCACTGATTTTTACTCCTCTACTTGGCCAAGTAAATAAATGAAATTAAGTTTTATAACTAGCTTTATAAGTACTAGCACAGAGTTCTTCTGATTTTCAAAATTTAGACACATTCCAAAAATCCACAGGAAATAGAATGAACACCCTTAAAGAAAAGCAGAAAACTAAAAATTATAAAATATATCTATTGCTTTAAATTATATTAACTCTCTATTCTTAAAGTAATCATTTATAAACTGTAAGGTAATTCTTAGTGCTTTCCTTTTATCCCCAGCCTCAGGAAGTGAGAATTGAGCCCAGCACTAAATGCAACACAAAGGTTTAGCAACATCATGACCCTGGGTTTCCGGTCTGATTTGTTCCACATATATTTCTTCTCTTTCCCTCTTTCTGATCACCTTATAATCATAAGGGATTTGAATGGTCTAGTGGTGTTGAAGATCATGGCATCTGGTCCCATCACTTCATGGGAAATAGATGGGGAAACAGTAGAAACAGTGTCAGACTTTACTTTTTTGGGCTCCAAAATCACTGCAGATGGTGACTGCAGCCATGAAATTAACAGACGCTTACTCTTTGGAAGAAAAGTTATGACCAACCTAGACAGTATATTCAAAAGCAGAGACATTACTTTGCCAACTAAGGTCCGTCTAGTCAAGGCTATGGTTTTTCCTGTGGTCATGTATAGATGTGAGAGTTGGACTGTGAAGAAGGCTGAGTGCCAAAGAATTGATGCTTTTGAACTGTGGTGTTGGAGAAGACTCTTGAGAGTCCCTTGGACTGCAAGGAGATCCAACCAGTTCATTCCGAAGGAGATCAACCCTGGGATTTCTTTGGAAGGAATGATACTAAAACTGAAGCTCCAGTACTTTGGCCACCTCATGCAAAGAGTTGACTCATTGGAAAAGACCCTGGTGCTGGGAGGGATTGGGGGCAGGAGGAGAAGGGGACAACCGAGGATGAGATGGCTGGATGGCATCATGGACTCAATGGACGTGAGTCTGAGTGAACTCTGGGAGTTGGTGATGGACAGGGAGGCCTGGCGTGCTGCGATTCACGGGGTCGCAAAGAGTCGGACATGACTGAGCGACTGAACGGAATGGAACGGAGTGGTGTTGCCCACTTTCTTCAATTTAAGTCAGAATTTGGCAATAAGGAGTTCATGATCTGAGTCACAGTCAGCTTCCAGTCTTGTCTTTGTTGACTGTATAGAGCTTCTCCATCTTTGGCTGCAAAGAATATAATCAATCTGATTTCGGTGTTGACCATCTGGTGATGTCCATGTGTAGAGTCTTCTCTTGTGTTGTTGGAAGAGGGTGTTTGCTATGACCAGTGCATTTTCTTGGCAAAACTCTATTAGTCTTTGGCCTGCTTCATTCTGCATTCCAAGGCCAAATTTGCCTGTTACTCCAGGTGTTTCTTGACTTCCTACTTTTGCATTCCAGTCCCCTATAATGAAAAGGACATCTTTTTTGGGTGTTAGTTCTAAAAGATCTTGTAGGTCTTCATAAAACCGTTCAACTTCAGCTTCTTCAGCATTACTGGTTGGGGCATAGATTTGGATAATTGTGATATTGAATGGTTTGCCTTGGAGACGAACAGAGATCATTCTGTCATTTTTGAGATTGCATCCAAGTACTGCATTTCGGACTCTTTTGTTGACCATGAT
The DNA here is from genome assembly GCA_006408695.1 of Aepyceros melampus. Taxonomy (NCBI): domain Eukaryota; kingdom Metazoa; phylum Chordata; class Mammalia; order Artiodactyla; family Bovidae; genus Aepyceros; species Aepyceros melampus. The sequence goes on from SJXQ01003493.1 coordinate 3,483, forward strand.
GGCTACTCCATTTCTTCTGAGGGATTCCTGCCCACAGTAGTAGATATAATAGTCATCTGAGTTAAATTCACCCATTCCAGTCCATTTTAGTTCGCTGATTCCTAGAATGTCGACGTTCACCCTTGCCATCTCTTGTTTGACCACTTCCAATTTGCCTTGATTCATGGACCTGACATTCCAGGTTCCTATGCAATACTGCTCTTTACAGCATCGGATCTTGCTTCTATCACCAGTCACGTCCATAACTGGGTATTGTTTTTGCTTTGGCTCTATCCCTTCATTCTGTCTGGAGTTATTTCTCCACTGATCTCCAGTAGCATATTGGGCACCTAATGACCTGGGGAGTTTCTCTTTTGGTATCCTATCATTTTGCCTTTTCATACTGTTCATGGGGTTTTCAAGGCAAGAATACTGAAGTGGCTTGCCATTCCCTTCTCCAGTGGACCACATTCTGTCAGACCTCTCCACCATGACCCACCCATCTTGGGTTGCCCCGCAGGCATGGCTTGGTTTCATTGAGTTAGACAAGGGTGTGGTCCTAGTGTGATTAGATTGACTAGTTTTCTGTGAGTATGGTTTCAGTGTGTCTGCCCTCTGATTCCCTCTTGCAACACCTACCATCTTACTTGGGTTTCTCTTACCTTGGGTGTGGGGTATCTCTTCATGGCTACTCCAGAAAAGCACAGCCACTGCACCTTACCTTTGATGGAGGGTATCTCCTTACCGCCACCATTCCTGACCTTCAACGTAGGATAGCTCCTCTAGGCCCTCCTGTGCCTGCCGAGCCACCACTCCTCGGGTTGCTCCTCCCGGCCGCTAGCCCTGGCCTCAGGCATGGGTGGCTCCTCTCAGCTGCCACTCCTGGCCTCGGGGGTGAGGTGGCTTCTCCTGGCAGCCCCAGACCTCAGACGTGGGGTGTCTCTTCCCTGGTGCCACTGGCCTCGGACGTGGGGTAGCTCCTCCCAGCCGCCGCCCTGACCTCGGAAGCGGGTTGTCTCCTCCCAGCTGGTGCCCCTGACCTCAGACGCGAGGTAGCTCCTCTCTGCCGTTCCTGCGCCATCACAACCTGGCACTCTAGGCCGCTGCCCCTGACCTCAGACGTGGGGTAGCTCTTGGCCACGCTCAAAACCATTCAGGTATGACCTAAATCAAATCCCTTATGATTATACAGTGGAAGTGAGAAATAGATTTCAGGGTCTAGATCTGTCACTGTTCCTGACCTTCAACGTGGGATAGCTCCTCTAGGCCCTCCTGTGCCTGCCCAGCCACCACTCCTTGGGTTGCTCTTCCCAGCTGTCGGCTGACATCAAGTCCATCTTAATTCAGGCAAGATTTAAGCTAGGGTGTCTAAGTAGAGTTGAAGGTGAAATAAAGTTTATTTGCTCTCTTTCTCTTCTATCTCACCCTAAATCTTCCCCTACCTTCACAGTATTCTGTGGGTCAGAAATAAGAGAGGACAGAGCAGGGAGGGCTTTTCTCTGCTACACAATGTCTGAGACCTCAGCTGGAAAGAACTGATGACTGGGGGCCAGAATTGTCTGCAGACTCACTTACTCACATGCATGGTGCTTGATGGTAGAGGCCTGACTTGGCCCTCAGCTGGAGCTGTTGGCCAGAACACTGACATGTATCCTTTTCCTGTGACTGCTTGGGCTTCCTCATAGCATGGTGACTGGGTTCTATGAGTGAACATCCAAGAGGACCAGTCAACCTGGTTTGCCTTTTATGTCCTAGTCTCAATGTCACTTCTGCCATTTCCCAGGTTCAAGAAGAGGAAACATAGACCCTCATTGCTTCATAGGAGGCATGTCAAAGGAGATCATGCAGGATGAGAGATATCCCATTTTGTGGCATTCTTTGCAAAAATATGATTGACCACACCTTTATTCTCAGTCTGGCTCTGTCCTCATGAAAGTCAAGATGGTCCACAGAAGCTTCAGGCATTTGTGGCCCTTATTGCTGGGGAATCTCAGAAAAAGGACTCTTTCTCTCTCTCAGGCTCATTATCATTCCCAAAAAAAGGGCCAGTTGGGTCATGTGGCCCCTAGTGGTAAGAAGTATGGCCATGTGATTGGCAGCAGATATTGACAAGCTTATAGTAAGCTAGGGACAATTTTTCAAAAGGAAAACAGTTTTTTTGATACAGAAGGAAAAGGAGTACTATCCAACATAAACAACCAATGTTTACTACAATGGTTTCTTTAATCACTAAATATTATATGCTCTTCCTTCTTCTTAATCTAAATTAGCTCATGTACTCTAGGAAGCTAGTATTTTCTCTGTGATAGCACTCATCAGTGCCACAACTGTTGATTTGCCTTTTTATCTTCCATGCTAGAACCCAACATTGTATGGTAATTATCATATCTTATTTAACACTATGTCTGCAAGGGCTTCCCTGGTAGCTCAGCTGGTAAAGAATCTGCCTGCAATCCAGGAGACCCTGGTTCAATTACTGGGTTGGAAAGATCCCCTGGAGAAGGGAATGGCTACCCACTCCAGTTTTCTGGCCTGGAGAATTCCATGGACTGTATAGTCCATGGGGTCGCAGAGTTGGACACAACTGAGAGACTTTCACTTTTGGAGAAAGAAATGGCCACCCACTCCAGCATTCTTGCCTGGAGAATCCCAAGGATAGAGGAGCCTGACAGGGTGTAGTCTGTGGAGTCTCAAAGAGTTGGACATGATTGAGGGACTAACAGTTTTACTACTGACAAAACTAAAGATAATCATTGGTGTGAAAAACCTAAGTACAACTCAACTAGGAAGAATTTGACAATCTTTAGATAGCTTCCATAGCTAAAACAGGTGTTCCCTGTTGGTTCAGCGGTAAAGAATCCACCTGTCAATGCAGTAGATGTGGGTTCGATCCCTGGATAAGGGAGATGCTCTGCAGAAAGAAATGGCAACCCATTGCAGAATTCTTGCCTGGGAAATCCCATGGACAGAGAAGCCTGGCAGGCTATGGTCCATGGGGTCACAAAAGAGTCAGACATGACTTAGAGACTAAACACCAGCAACAATGACAACAGCTACAAATTCTACAACAGTGGTTCTTAAATTATGGTATCTGGACCAGCAGCATTATCATTATCTAGGGAGTTAGATATGCAAATTCTCAGGCCCTCATCCCAGACCTATTGAATCAGAAACTCTGGGAGTGGACTGACCAGCATTCTGTCTTTTTAACAAGCCCTGCCCATGATTCTAAAGCACCCGGAAGATGGAGGACCAGTCTTCTAGATGCTCACAAAGTTCATTCACTGTTGAATGAGCAAAGTATATCCCCTGGGACTTTCTGTAAACATGTCCTCTGGCCAGTGGGTTGGACTGTGTGTGCCTTGGACATTTGTTTGTTTGGTCAAAAGTGAACATTCTGCCTGGGAAGACAGTTGTCTACAGCATAGCTGGTGCCGAAACCTGACTTTGAGGCACTGGCCTTCCAATCAGCTGAAAATAGAGGAGAGTCTCCCAGCAGTGGACGAAGTAGAGGGGGGGCAGGCAGGACATTTTCATAGTTACTGAGAGGAGCTGCAACCCTGAACTGCTTCTGATAGGGGGTTCAGGTTTGCCAGGAACCACCAGGACACTGAAAACTACAGCAGGAAATGCTGGTTGTCCTTACACTTTCTTTCCATCATGCTGACACGAATCCAGTATGGTGAAAAGATAACTTATTCCAAATAGTGCAAGATGTTTCCCCTCTGCGGCCCAGCCTCTGTGCCTGCACTTGCATAGAGACACAGGGAGACGAAAGCACACGTGGACAAATTATCTCCTCAGTTACACATGTACAACTACTAATGATTTCAATGGGAGTCACCGTAATAACCATGGGTCGGATTTGGCCCATGCAATTTAAATTGAACTAAAGCCCAATTTGTAATACTTTAGTTGAAAACCAGCAGTGATTATAAGACTAGCATGTGATTAAAGCTTCACCTTCAAAATCTGCTGCCCAGAAATAGAAAAAGTTTAAAAAATCATTATGTATTTTTTTTTTCAACTTGTAGTAAAGAATGAATTGTTAAAACTTCCAGCCTAAGAAAAGAATTAAAGTATTGGGGGAAATCGGATATTCAGGATGGCTGTTTCTCATTACTCCACAGCTAATGAAAAAAGTGAGACTTCAAATAGGATTCTGCTTTCATTGTTTCTGATTCCCCACAAGGAAAATTTTTCACGTTTTTGGAAACCATATCTAAACTTTGATCCTGAAGTCAATCTAATCCTAGAACATTTATGAGTTGGCAAATTATTAATTTTAGTTACTTAAAATTCTCTATTTTTAAAATTTTCTTGGGCTCCAAAATCACTGCAGACAGTGATGGTAGCCATGAAATCAAAAGACACTTGCTCCTTGCAAGGAAAGCTGTGACAAACACAGACAGAATATTAAAAAGAATAGGCATCACTTTGCAGACAAAGGTCCTTATAATCAAAGCTATGGTTTATGATCAAATTGCCGACATTCGTTGGATCATAGAAAAAACAAGACAGTTCCAGAGAAACATCTACATCTGCTTCATTGACTACACTAAAGCCTTTGACTGTGTGGATCACAACAAACTGTGGAAAATTCTTAAAGAGATGGGAATACCAGACCACCTGACCTGCCTCCTGAGAAACCTGTATGCAGGTCAGGAAGCAACAATTAGAACTGGACATGGAAAAATGGACTGGTTCCAAATTGGGAAAGGAGCATGTCAAGGCTGTATATTGTCATCCTGCTTATTTAACTTATATGCAGAGTACATCATGAGAAATGTCGGACTGAATGAGCAAAAGCTGGAATCAAGATTGCGGGAAGAAATATCAATAACCTCAAATATGCAGATGACACCACCCTTATGGCAGAAAGTGAAGAGGAACTGAAGAGCCTCTTGAAAGTGAAAGAGGAAAGTGAAAAGGCTGGCTTAAAGTTCAACATTCAAAAAAACAAGATCATTGCCTCTGGTCCCATCACTTCATGGCCAATAGATGGGGAAGCAATGGAAACAGTGACAGACTTTCTTGGGCTCCAAAATCACTGCAGATGGTGGCTGCAGCCATGAAGTTAAAAGACGCTTGCTCCTCGGAAGAAAAGTTATGACCAATCTAGACAGCATGTTAAAAAGCAGAGACACTACTTTGCCAACAAAGGTTCATCTAGTCAAAGCTATGGTTTTTCCAGTAGTCGCGTATGGATGTGACAGGTGGACCATGGAGAAGGCTGAAAGCTGAGGAAGGGATACTTTTGAACTGTGGTGTTGGAGAAGACTGTTGAGAGTCCCTTGGACAACAAGGAGATCAAAAAGTCAATTCTGAAAGAAATCAACCCTGAATATTCATTGGAAGGACTATTACTGAAGCTGAAGCTCCAATAGTTTGGCCACTTGATGTGAAGAGCCAACTCATTGGAAAAGACCCTGGTGTTGAGAAAAATCAAAGTCTAAAGGAGAAGGGAGAAACAGAGGATGAGATGGTTAGATAGCATCACTGACTCAATGGACGTGAATTTGAGCAAAATCTGGGTGATAGTAGAGGACAGAGGAGCCTGGCATGCTGCAGTCCATGGGTTCACAAAGAGTCAAACATGACTTAGAGACTGAACAACAATAACACTTGTTGTGTAATAAACTACATTGGACAGTTAGTGGTTAAGTACATCCATTTATTTTGCTCATGGTTTTGTGGGGCAAGAATTCAAGGAGGCTCTCATGGCCACTTTCCACCTGGCATCAGCTGGGGCATCAGGGGCTGGAGGGGCAATTCCACGGTAGCTTCTTCACTCACTTCAACCACTCTCTTCTGGTGTGGTTACTCCACATGCTTGGGCTTCACATAGCATGGACTTCTTGAGAGGTCTCCTTTCTTCCCCACTGGCTGTCTTCCAAAAGACAGGAAGTGGACCTTGCAAACGTAGTTTTAATGCCTCTCATAAGGCTGGTGCAATATCATCTTCATCATATCTATTGGACAAGCAGTCACAGGACCCATCCACGCTAAAGGGGAGAGAAAACAGATTCTGCTTCCTGACGGGGGAATGACAAACCTCCAGTGCGAACCCAGGTGGGACATGGGAGATATATCACGGTGCCTGTCTTTAGAAAATATAATCTGCCACATTCTTAACCTGAATTCACTTAATATATCCTCATTTTAACAGCCATTTAAAACTTCTCCATTTTATTCTTACCTGGAGAGTTCCATGGACTGAGGAGCCTGGAGGTCTACAGTTCATGGGGTCACAAAGAGTCCAGCACGACTGAGCAATTAGCACTATGATGCCATATCTGGTGAGCACAAAAGCCAAGTAGCATATCACTTCCTATCATAAATATGCATAAACCATTCATTCTTTATACAAGAGAATGTGTAGCCATATTTAAGTGTTTATTAAAATTACTAATTTGATACAGATTATACTTACATGCTAGATGGAAATGTGGACAAACATAAGTAGCCTAAATTTTGAATCGTGGAAATTGACTGCTTAAGCATGCCTTTTATAGATAAGAGGGCCTGGGAGATTGCCTAAGTACACACAGCTGAGTTTGCTTTAGTTTGAGTTTCCCCAAAAGTAGACTCAATGACAGGTATCTCAGTCCTAGTAACTTATTTGGGAAGTGATCCCAGAAAGCAGGTGTGAAGAAATGGGGAAAGTGACAGGGCAGGATTAAACTCAATAAAATGTGAGTCAATGAGTGAATTACCCATGCAGGCAACTGAGTCTTAGCAGGTACACCCTTCCCCAAACCTGCATGAAACACACCTTGAAATCTGCAGCCAGAGGATGGGGAGCCTGGTTAATCTACTGACTGCCACCTTCTCTTGATTGATGGTTGCCTCTGGTTGGGTACTTACTTAAAATCCTTCTTGCTGTTGAGCAAGTCTTTGTGATGCCAGAGAAAGAAGCTGTTCAGGCAATGAGGAGAGATTAGGTACTGAATGTGGAAAGTTGACTGTGTTGGAAACTGTCCACTATACCTGCTGGTGAATTCAAGTGTCTCAAGAGGATATGGGGCAGGGCACGAACAGCATCTGCTACATGGTTGAAGATGGCATATTTAGTAGAATAGAGTTTCAAGGATCATAATCCCTATCATTTGGGGAGGCACTTACTATATTCCAAGTGCTTTATATGTATTTTTACAACAATTATATGTTGCAGTATAATTGATTTATAATGTTGTGTTAGTTTCAGGTGAACAACAAAGTGATTCAGTTATATACAGAGAGTCAATATGGACCTAGTGTATAGGACAAGGAAATATATTCAATATCTTGTAATAACTTATAATGGAAAACAATTCTTTTTTTGTGCTATACAGTAAGTCCTTATTGATTATCTGTTTTAATAGTGTATATCTGTTAATCCCAAACTCCTAATTTACCTCCCCATCTTTCTCCTTTGGTAACTAATAAATGTGTTTTCTAAGTCTGCTTCTGTTTTATAAATAAGTTCATTTGTATCATTTTTTTTTAGTTTGCATATGTAGTGATTTCATGTGATATTTGTCTTTCTTTGACTTACATCACTTAGTATGATCATCTCTTTCACAGGGTCATTTAATAAATGTGTTTTCTAAGTCTGCTTCTGTTTTATAAATAAGTTCATTTGTATCATTTTTTTTTAGTTTGCATATGTAGTGATTTCATGTGATATTTGTCTTTCTTTGACTTACATCACTTAGTATGATCATCTCTTTCACAGGGTCATCATAACAATTGTGTGGATAAATATTAATATTGCCTTTTTTTTTTTTTACTGATTGTTGAAGCAGTTGAGGCTTACAGAGATTTAATAAGCTCTCCAAAGCCACTTGGATGGACAGTGATAGAGGGTTGAAATGGGAACCTCCATCATTTTGTTGCCGTAGTCCTCACTCTTAACAATGATACTACCCTAAAAACACAGCCATGCTGTCAGTATGATATCTCAAGACTCCTGCAGAGTTCTCCCAACTCTTCCCCAGTGGTCACTCTTGCCTCTTATAGAGCAGCTAAAATGCTTTTAAAAAATGAAAAAAAGAATAATGTCTCTCTTTCTTCCACTAGTTCCTCATGCTCTTGGAATAAAATCCAAAAACTGTAGCAAGGCCAGCATGATTTAACCCCCTGTATCTCCTCAGCTTCACCATGCCACATTAACTTGGGCTGCTCATGCGCTTACACTGGCTTAACTTCGCTCTGACCTCTGACCCCTGACCCCTACACTAGTTCCTATTTAGAGTTTTCACACATCCTCTTCCTTCAACGTGGGATGCTTTTCTCCTGGATCATTTTAGAGCTGGCTCCTTCTTATCATTTCAACATCAGCTTTAATGTCACTTCCTCAGGGAAGATTTCTGGCCCAGGTTATGAACATAGCAAATCAGATTTCTGGAAGACGGAGCTGTAAGTTTTTGGTGGCTCCCTCTAGTTTTATCTGGTGTGTGTGCATATGTGCTCAGTTGAGTCCAACTCTGTGACTCCATGGACTGTAGCTCTTCAGGCTCCTCTATCCATGGAATTTTCCAGGCAAGAATAATGGAATGGGTTGCCATTTCTTACTCTAGGGGATCTTCCACCTCTAGCCTCAGATAGGTGCAGATCTACTTTATGTCTATACTTTGCTTTTATAGAAATTTCATATAAATAAAATCTTACTACATGTAGTGTTTTATGTCAGTTTCTTCTACTTGGCATAATGTTTTCAGGTTCACCCATGTATCAATAGTTTATTTCTTTTTTTTTTTTTTTTGGTCTTACGTTTAGGTCATTGATCTGTTTTGAGTTAATTAATTTTTGTATATAGTGTAAGATATGTCCAGCTTCATTTTTTGGCATGTCTTAATTTAATTTTCTTTTATTATTATTTTTAATATTTATTTTCATTGATTGATGATTGTTTCACAATATTGGTTTGATTTCTGACTTATATCACCATGAATTAACCATAGGTGTACATATGTCCCCTCCCTCTTGAATCTCTCTCCCACCTCCTGCCCATTCCCACCCCTCTAGGTTATTACAGAGCCCGTTTGAGTTCCTCGAGTCATACAGCAAATTCCTGTTGGATGTCTATTTACATATGTTAGTGTATATGCTTCCATGCAACTCTCTATGTGTGAATGGAGAGTTTGTTCCTTTTTATTGTGTGAATGAACTGCATTTTTATCCATTTATCAGCTGATGGACGTTTTGTTTTCAGATTTTAGCTAGATTCATAAACAATGCTAATATGAAAATTTGAGCAAAAGTTTTTTCTGGGAACATATATTTTACTTCTCTGAAGTAGATACAAGTAGTGGAATTGCTGGGTATGTGGTTAAAAGTGTATGTTTAACTTTTTTAAGAACCTGCTTATTTTCCAAGATGACTATGTCATTCTACATTCATACCAGCAAACTATGTTTTGAGCTTTTTCATATCTTTGCCAACACTTGATATACAGTTGGTCTTTTTGATTATAGGTATTCTATTGAGTGTGTCCTAGTATCTCCTTGTGGTCTTAATAATCATTTCTTAATGACTACTGATGTTGAGCATCTTTTAACATACTTATTAGTTACTTGGATATCTTCTTTAGTGAAATGTCTTTTCAAAGCCAATTTTCACTTGGTTGTTTGTCTTATTAAGTTTTAAGTGAGTATATATTTTAAAAGCTCTTTTGTGGCTTTTCTTTTCAACAGCATCAGAATTGTCCCTTGAATGACCGTGTCATGGTCAGATAACAGTAATGCTTTAAGTGATCTTGGAGATGATTTCTAGTACTTCCTAAAGTGGTGTTTCAGGGAAGAATGTCTTAGGAGCTGTTAAAAGTGTTCCTTGGTCAAGAGATTCTTTGGAGAGTCCTGTTTACTGTGTCCCTCCTCTTGGAGGGTTATAACATATGTCAGTATATTAAAGATCCTGAAAAATTCTGGAATAGCAACCTATTAGTTTTTTTAATCCAAACATCTCCTAAACTCATCTGAGCCTAGATAATGTCAACAATTAAGTAAGACTAGTGATATTAATACATTTGTAAAGCAGAGTTTTTCCAAGCTATGTTCCATGGATCTCCTTAACAGACAAAATGTGAAAAAGGACATCCAGAGAGTTTGTTTTTTAATTTTTTATTTATTTATGGACAGGGAAGCTTGGTGGGCTACTGTACATGGGGTCGCAAAGAGTCAGACTGCAGGCACACCAAACACACCAAGTCTTAGTTGCAGCATGTAGCATCTTTAGTTGTGGCATGGAAACTCTCAGTTGTGGCATGTGGGATTTAGTTCCCTGACTGGGGATTGAACTGGGGCCCCTGCATTGGAAATGCGGAGTCTTAGCCACTGGACCACCAGGGAAGCCCCCGGTGGGTTTAAAAATTTGTTCAATTTAGTGGCGAAGCTGGTGGGTAGAACACAGTTATTTGGACAGCCACTCTAATCCTCTTCCTTCACTGCTCCCTTAGCTTGCCACCAACTACTGTCAAAAATCAAAAGAAAAGAAAACAAGTGAGGTTGAAATATGTATGATCCAGCCAGTGAGTTAACACAGGATGCCTTCCAAAAGACGTTCTTTCACATCCATCTGGTTGGGTACATGCTATTCGAATAAAATGTTTTGTTTTCATTAACTTTTGTTTTCAAAGGTAAATCTTTAATTTAAAAATTAAAAATTATCTGTGAAATAAGCTGTAGGGACCTTAGTGTGAAGCTCCTTTAATAGGACTGATTATAATGCAGTCAAAAGTTGAACTTCCCTCTGCTTCCTTTTTTCTTGTAGGATTCTTTGGTTTATTATTTCAGTAACTACTTTTTTATATCTGAGATTATTGATATTTCTCCTGGCAATCTTGATTCCAGCTTGTGTTTCTTCCAGTCCAGCGTTTCTCATGATGTACTCTGCATAGAAGGTAAATAAGCAGGGTGACAAGATACAGCCTTGACGAACTCCTTTTCCTATTTGGAACCAGTCTGTTGTTCCATGTCCAGTTCTAACTGTTGCTTCCTGGCCTGCATACAGACTTCTCAAGAGGCAGGCCAGGTGGTCTGGTATTCCCATCTCTTTCAGAATTTTCCACAGTTTATTGTGATCCACACATTCAAAGGCTTTGGCATAGTCAAGAAAGCAGAAATAGATGTTTTTCTGGAACTCTCTTGCTTTTTCCATGATCCAGTGGATGTTGGCAATTTGATCTCTGGTTCCTCTGCCTTTTCTAAAACCAGCTTGAACATCAGGGAGTTCATGGTTCATGTATTGCTGAAGCCTGGCTTGGAGAATTTTGAGCATTACTTCACTAGCATATGAGATGCGTGCAATTGTGTGGTAGTTTGAGCATTCTTTGGCATTGCCTTTCTATGGGATTGAAATGAAAACTGACCTTTTCCAGTCCTGTGGACACTGCTGAGTTTTCCAAATGTGCTGGCATATTGAGTGCAGCACTTTCACAGCATCATCTTTCAGGATTTTCATGGTTCATGTATTGCTGAAGTCTGGCTTGGAGAATTTTGAGCATTACTTTACTAGCATGTGAAATGAGTAATGGAGTATTACTCAACCATTAAAAAGAATACATTTGAATCAGTTCTAATGAGGTGGATGAAACTGGAGCCTATTATACAGAGTGAAGTAAGCCAGAAAGAAAAACACCAATACAGTATACTAACACATATATATGGAATTTAGAAAGATGGTAATGATAACCCTGTATGCAAGACAAGAAAAGAGACACAGATTTATAGAACAGTCTTTTGGACTCTGTGGGAGAGGGAGAGGGTGGGATGATTTGGGAGAATGGCATTGAAACATATATAATATCATATATGAAATGAATTGCCAGTCCAGGTTCGATGTAGGATACAGGATGCTTGGGGCTGGTGCACTGGGATGGCCCAAAGGGATGGTACGGGAAGGGAGGAGGGTGGGAGGTTCAGGATGGGGAACACGTGTATACCTGTGGTGGATTCATGTTGATGTATGGCAAAACCAATACAATATTGTAAAGTAACTAAACTCCAATTAAAATAAATAAATCTATATTTTTTAAAAAATGAAGAGCAGTGGCAACAGGGAAAAAATTTTGCATTCATGGCTGCTATCTGTTTACCTCTCTCCCTGGAGAGAGTCATTCCTGAGTGGACCCGGACTGCAGGCTGAAAGTAATGATAACAGAGAACAGCTGGCAGCATAACAAATGTGCGCATGGAGAGCAGATAAAATTCTCTGGCAAGGAGACATTTCCCTGAAAACCAGAGCTTCCTTGTAATGTTATCCTCAAGGTCCATATTAATGGTACACACAACACAAACAAAACCATGTTATAATGAATACTTTCGTGACACTCCCAGAAACTCAAAACCTCCTTGGAGGGAATTCAAGATTGGCCCAACGCTTGATTCCAGCCTTTTGGATTTCACGTTATGGTATAGTTCCACACTGTAAATGTGAAATTCTCAATGAAACCATATGCATTCATATTGCAGTTGTGTACATGACATGAAAACTATGCTGCTCTGACACCGTCAACAGAGAGAAAATGAAAATTCCATCTGCCACCTGGCTACATGGGCTCTCAGATGGAAAGCAATGTGTATTTGGGATGACACAAATACTATCTGTATTAGAGACTCCTTTTCACTTTAGTACATTGTTGTGACATAGACGTAATCATAAATTAAGGCTCAGAAATTTGTTTTTCAAAAGAGACTATCCAAAAAACCTCTGGATGCTTGATCTACTCTTTGGGGTGGGTAAAAGCTTAAATCTATAATGAAAGAAATGGGAAGTATTATGCTTTCATCTGGTCCTGTTTGTTTTTTTTTTCTGCCATTCATCAGCTTGATAAAGTAATTTCAATCATGATATATGAATTCACAATGCTGAAAGTATGTTTGACCCTTGTACAGAATCCATTCCACCATTTTTCCATCCCCAGACTAGCTCAGCTAGGTTCAGGAGGAAGAATAAGATTGGGAAGGAAGGCTGGAAATTTGGGACAAGAATACAAATGAAATTGAGGAGGGCATGGTAACCTACTCCAGTGTTCTTCCCTGAAGAATCCCATGGACAGAGCAACCTGGTGGGCTACAGTCTATGGCAAAAGAGTCAGACACCACTGAAGCAACATAGCACACAAAAATGAAATCAGGTTATGGTGTCAAGCTGAGATTCCTCAGTCATAGTCACAACATCTTTATGCTAATATAGGTTTGATTTATTGAAATTAGCACCATCAGTGTGCTCTTCATATTGCAAATTCAACATAGGTACTTGTCACTACACCCAAAGTAAGAACACTCTAAAAACTCATTAAACTGATTACATTTGAATAATCAAACAACTTTTATAATGCATAATCAAACTATGACTTTATCCCATTCTGTTTGTAGCTGTCAAGATTACTGACAGATGTATGGCTGAGTCCCTTCAATATTCACCTGAAACCATCACAACATTGTTAATCACCTATATCCCAATACAAAATAAAAAGCTAAGGGAAAAAAAAAAAAAAGATTACTAATGGAACCTCTAAACAGTCACTAAGAATGCATTCCAAAAAGGAATTTTCCAGTATTGTTCCTTAGTATCTACTTTGTTCTTAACATTAACCTTAATTCATGAAGACTTTCACATGACAGCTGCTAAATCTCCACAAAAATGCTATCATGGCCCAGGTTTTATCAAAGTGAAAGTGTAAGTGAAGTCACTCAGTCGTGTCCGACTCTTTGCGACCCTGTGGACTGTAGACCTCCAGGCTCTTCTGTCCATGGGATTCTCCAGGCAAGAATACTGGAGTGAGTTGCCATTTCCTTCTCCAGGGGATCTTTCCAACCCAGGGATTGAACCCAGGTCTCCTGCATTGCAGGCAGATGCTTTGTCCTCTGAGCCACCAGGGAAGCCCCATGGTTTTATCAAAGATCTGATCAAATGAGCCACTTCATGCTATAGACTTATCTATGGCAGATAATCTTAAAGGACAAAAGTCAACTACTTAGAGAATATAACTTAAGAGATACACCTAGAAAAAATGTTTTTCCTTGAGATAATTCTATTTTTAGGTTGAGTATTTTCTTAAGTTGTATACCAGAGAACCATCTCTGAGATACAGGTCAAGCTAGACATTATCCACACTGCTGTGGATAATCAGCAGGGAACACAGTCGGTGGAGGTTTTGCAGACTCCAGTGGACTCACATGCTATTTGGAAAAACTGAGTAGCACGCTGGTTGCCCGGTGCAGCTGTGGTTGCCATAGGAATGGACTCCTGTGAGTATTCCATCTGCTACAAGAGGGACAGCTTGGAAACCCCTCATAGGTCTTAAGAAGAAATGAAGCAAACAAATGATTCATCTGGTTAGGAAGGCTGGTTTTGTCTAAGGAGCTTTTCAGCAGATTTCAAGCATATGCATACCATGAATCTTTAGTCAAACCAGAAAAATCTTCAGTTTTAAAACGAGATGCAAAAATGATCCAAATTTCAGTCAATTTCTTCGAAAATGTACATGTTCCTCAAGCACACGGTGTTGCAACCTTTTTGTGTTAAATTTAGTAATTGCACTTTTATTTAAGTGTTTAAGCCACATTTTCCAGAACAATTAATATTAGCTTCTAAACAAAATGATGGGCTCATTGAACAGGCTCATTTAGGAGAACACAACAAACACAGACTTGTGTGAGGAGTCCATATGGAATGTGGGGGTCTCGCCCATGCTGAAAAATGTTAACTCAAAGTTGTCTGAAAGTATATTTTCAGCATTGTCCCTCATTAATAAGCAGAACAAATGATATAAAACTTGGGCCAGTGCTCATGCTATTTTTAAGCACATACACCCATGCAAACTTGCAGAATTAAATAAGGTCCAGTATAATGCATTTTGAAAAATTACAGAAGTTCCTGTTTTTTAAGTTCTTGAGAAGAAACCAAATATTCTAAAGGGAAATTGGGTTGTCAGACACAGATGTTTCAGAGAACATGAAATATTTGAAGATGTGAATGAGAATGCCACCACTGTACATTTCTCTGACCTAATAAAATGAGGTTTTTATAATTATGTGGTGGTGGAAATATAACTCCTGACTCAGGTAGATTTCATTTTATATAAATGTGTAATTACCTGATATGGCTAATGCGGCAGGACCATGTCTAGATAAACTGGATCCTCAAAAAGTTTCCTCTGGAAAACTATATCTGAGTAAAATATGTTCTTTTAGAAGTTGTCCCCTGAATAGCTTAACCATTCAAATATATCAACCAAAAATTAGATGTTCTTTGAGAGTTCTTTTTACTCAAAATGATACCTCCACAAGCCACCTCACCAAGCTGACCCTGAGCAAATAACCCTGCTTTCCTAGAGGGCAGAGAACTTAGATTCAGAGACTCACAGGAGAGGCAGAAGGGATATACATTCTGTTCAATCATAGAAAAGAAAAAGCTAGAAGACAGTTATGTGCTCAGTATGCTGTCGTGTCCAACTCCTTTGCGATGCCATGGACTATCGCAAAACCATCTCCCCAGGTTCCTCTGTCCATAGAATTAGACAAGCAAGAATATTGGAGTGAGTTGCCATTTCCTATTTCATGGGATCTTCCTGAACCAAGGATCGAACTCGCCTCTTTTGTGTCTCTTGCACTGGCAGGCAGATTCTTTACCACTGCACCACCTGGGAAGACAGTCAAGTTTTCATATAAAACTGATAACACATTCAGATATGACCTTACTAATCCCTAACTCAGGGTCTTCAGGTGGCCTTGCTTTCTGAAGTTTACCTAAGGTTCTGTTCTTGGCATGACTTGAATGCCCATATCTTCACAGCTCTCCACCAAGATCAAATTTAGACACCATCCTTCTCACTTCCTCGTGACTTTACCATGTTATCTAAGATATTAATGACAAAAAATGAATTCATGTGGCATCCTCCCACATGATGCTTTTAAAGTTTTTAACACAGGTGTTGCTTTCATGTCTTACTAAGTAGCAAATGATATATTTAAAGCATCATGTAGAAGGGACTGAGATACATTGGAACCAGGCAAGGAAGTGAGGGAGCTTTTCAATCCCTCTGATTCTGCCACATGCCAAATGCTCTATTCTACTTAAATGTAGGACAAGAACTTTGCTCACCTTGCACATTGTATCATAAAAATATCAAAACCAATAATTTACGCAATGAGATAATTTTGAAATTAGATGAATATTTTCCAAACAGCATGTATAATATATATACAATTTACATTATATGTATATATATTTTATTAACTCTCTGAAAATTCATGATCCATTCATGACTAAAGGGAGTTTACTCTGTTTAATGAAGAAGAAAATCAGAAAGACAAGGCTTAGGATAACCAGGGACTAGCCAAAAATGGCCAAGTCATTGGCTTAACAGTTTTATAAGTACGAAGGTATGTGTTAGTCGCTCAGTTGTGTTGACTCTTTGCAACCCCATGGACTGTAGCCTGCCAGTCTCCTCTAACCATGGAATTCTCCAGGCAAGAATACTGGAGTGGGTTGCCATTTCCTTTTCCAAGGAGTCTTCCAAATCCAGGGATCAACCCAGATCTCCTGCACTGTAGGCATATTCTTTACCCTCTGAACCACCATATATGAAAGGGAGAGATGAAAGGAAGACAAGGGAGACTTCACTCCAAAGCAAATAGTGAAGAAACCAATTTTTGTAGGATTTTATTTTAAACAATTAAGCTTGACCATCTTTAAAAAAAGGTGGCAGGGGGTCAAAACAACATCAATGAAACACTTTAGTAGAGATTTGACCAAACAAAGCAGAGTGAGCAAAGATTTGGGTCTACCAGGATTCTAGAAGCAAGGTCCAAGGTAAATAACTGTAAATAAAATCTTCCTCCGACCCTGAACCCTCCCCTCTTCTCCCTCCTCCCTTCTTCCTCTCCTTTTCTTCTCTGTCTTCTCCTCCTTCTCTTTCTCCTTTTCCTTCTTCTTCTTCCCTCCCTCTCTCCATCTCTCTCTTCTTTCCTTCCTTCTTCCTCTTTCATTCAACAAATATATTCCTCATGCACACAGTTCTAGATCCTAGGACCCAACAGTGAGCCCAACAGCCAAATTTCCTTTTCTCCACAGTTATATTCTAGGTGGAGGAAGACAAGAAAATTAACTACATACTCTGTGCTGATAAGTGCTATGAAAATTGTTGGCATGTGTAAGGGAAAGACATTGTTAGAAGCAGAATTTTCTTAAATACTTTGATCAGAGAAGACCTTTCCAATGAAGGGATATTTGAAGGAAAGAAAAGGAACTGAACCATAATGGTATCTGTGTGAAGCGTCCAGAATGCAGAAAGAATAAATGGTACATTAAGAGACAAGAAGCAAGCACATTTGGTTCTTTGAAGAGCCAGGAGGTCATTGTGCCTGCAGCAGAGTGAGCAAGGAAGTGTGACCAGGGATGAAGGAGGACAGGTCACTGCGGGCCATACTGGAAGTGTTTCTAGGCCAGTGTGAGGATGTTTCTTTTTAATGAGTAAAGTAAGAGTTGGAAAGAATACAGTAGCTACAAATTAACTCAAAAGCCAAAATAAATAATGTTTTTGCAGAATATCTATCAAGCAGGACCTTAAATTCTTCTATGAGAACCCAGATATTATACAGATTTGTTTGCCTGTTTGTTTTATTTAAACAGAATCAATCAATGGAAGTTTGGAAACTAGGGCTTTGACTTCTTAGCCTCTCTTGTCAACTTTAATTTATTAATTAATAGCTAGTGCCTTTTTTTTTTTCAGAGATGGTGTTCATGAATCTCTGTGTAGAAAAATCAATAGGGAAAGGCAAGCAAAAGTTTGTGAAAGACCATGTCAGAACTAGGAAAAAAGAAAAAGAAAGAAAAGAGAAATCAACAGTAAAACTTGATATTTGTATTACTTTATTGATTTTAAATTAATGAAAACACATCATTGGAAGAGCATTACTTTATTTATTTACATTTAAAAGATAAAAGAAAAAATTGACTTATTGACATGCAATATTTTAAAAATCTATTTAAGAGATCAATATTTATAAAAATTTATTTAAAATAAGATTTTAGCAAATCACCAACTAAGTCATAACAAATAAGCACAATTTTGTAAGCGTTTTCAGTTAGGCAAAATGTACATTATGTATAAAAGATTAATTGTGACAATAAGCTATTATTTTTTTTCCCTAAATGGCTACTGAGCATCAAAGCACAGGATAGCACAAAGAGCATCCAGTAATGGCTATCAGCCCAAACTTCAAAATTACATTCAAGATTTTATTTGTACTTATGATTAGACATGACAAAGAGTTCACAGCCTTCAAGATATTGAAATTGGTCTTCCAAATATTTTAAAACAGTTAATTTTCTTGGAATACAGACATAATAATAGTCATCAAAATTTGCATAATATATTAAGCTCATAATGATGCCAGGAGTATATTCTTTCCACCTGCTAAATTTTTTTGACTAATTACAAAGATGAAAAAGAATTATAAATATTCTAATACCAATTACATAGTATTATGTATTATTCATTTATGTACTGATATATTGCACATTTACTATATGAATTTTGTGTATGTTCTATGTATTGTGTATGTACTGAAGTGAAGTGAAGTAAAAGTCACCCAGTCATGTCTAACTTTTTGTGACCCCATGGACTACACAATCCATGGAATTCTCCAGGCCAGAATACTGGAGTGGATAGCCTTTCCCTTCTCCAGGGGATCTTCCCAACCCAGGGATAGAACCCATGTCTCCTGCATTGCAGGCAGATTCTTTACCAGCTGAGCCACAAAGGAACTCCTCTGTATGTACTAATTATATAGATTTTCATATTTTCCAAGGTTGGGGGGGAAACTCATTGTTTGTGGACCAAAGACTTACTCAACTACAACCTGGTGTTTCAGGGATGAAGACCTCAAGCATTCTAGATTTTCTAGTAAACATTAGTGTAACTCTAAAATTGCATGGCATGGGCATTTAATAACTTTCAATCCTTAGTCTTATATTATTTTAATGTGTATAGCCTACCTGTGTGAGTAAAGAAATGAAGCGATTTACAGAGATCATAATGAGAAAAGAGAATGTAATATCATTTTTGTATCATTAAGGTTTTAATCTCATGTTATGGCCTCCACTGAGTATTTTTATGTTATGATTATTACTATTATTACACTACTGTCACTGTATTAAATAAATTTGGATGGCTTATTACAGGTGTTAAAGCACTTTCGTGTGTGTATTCTCTCACTTGATCTTTAAAACAAGCAGTTGGAGTAGATATTATTACTTCCATTTTAAACATGAAGTTATTGAAGTTGAATGAGTAACTGGTACAGTGAGGATTCAGAGTGAAGTTAATACAACTGTTCTTTTTGGGGTTGTTTGATGGGAGCTTTGTGATGGCTGTAATAGATGTGGGAATGCAGATGTAGGATCCACAGCACCTATATTTAAATAATTTATAATATAGTTGGGAATGAAGCACAAAAATTTCATCTGACAATAAAAAATATACTCAATTAATTCATCCATTTAAGTTCTTAGTAATAAGCAATAATAGAAAAGTTGAAGAATGCAAGCTGAACATGAAAGTCAAGCATTTTCCCACATGCCAACAATAGGATATTGGAATGTGAAACTGAAAACACAATATAATACCACCAAAAATGAAATATTTAGGTATAAATCTAACCAAAAATATATAGGATCTATGTGTGGAAAACTATAAGACTGATGAAAGAAATCAAAAAGTGTTGGTGGGGGAGAGTTCCAAAGAAGGCACACCTTAAGAAATCTGCCAAACAGAGAAGATAAGAAAAATTAAGAAAATATTACTCAGTCATAGAAAGAAATGATGTTGTACCACTTGCAGAGACATGACTAGATCTAGAGACTGTCATACAGAATGAAGTAAACCAGAAGGAGAAAAACAAACATCGTATATTAACACACATATATGTGTGTGTGTGAACTGTGGTGTTGGAGGAGACTCTTGAGAGTACCTTGGACAGCAAGGAGATCCAACCAGTCTGTCCTAATGGAAATCAGTCCTGAATATTCATTGGAAGGACTGATGCTGAGCTGAAGCTCCAATACTTTGGCCACCTGATGCGAAGAACTGACTCATTTGAAAAGACCCTGATGCTGGGAAAGATTGAAGGCAGGAAGAGAAGGGGACGAGAGGATGAGATGGTTGGATGGCATCACTGACTCTATGGACATGAGTTTGAGCAAGCTCCAGGAGTTGGTGATGGACAGGGAGGCCTGGCGTGCTGCAGTCCATGGGGTCGCAAAGAGTTGGACATGACTGAGTGACTGAACTGAACACGTATATGTGAAATCTAGAAAATGGTTTAGATGATCTTATTTACAAAACACAAATAGAGACACTGATGCAGAAAACAAAGATACCACAGTGGGATGGGAGAATAAATTGGGAGATTGGGATTGACATAATACTCTACTAATACTGTGTACAAAATATCAATAAACTAATGAGAACCTACTGCATAGCGCAAGGACCCTACTCAGTGCTCTGTGGTGACCTAAATGCGAAGGGAAACCTAAAAGGAAGGATATATGTAAACAGAGCTGATTCACTTTGCTGTGCAGCAGACATTAAAACAACACTATATGCTATACTATTGTTATATATATATATAAATATATATACTATATTTATTGGAACAACTATACTCCAGTAACAGAGAAGGCGATGGCACCCCACTCCAGTACTCTTGCCTGGAAAATCCCATGGATGGAGAAGCCTGGTGGGCTGCAGTCCATGGGGTCATGAAGAGTCGGACACGACTAACTGACTTCCCTTTCTCTTTTCACTTTGATGCATTGGAGAAGGAAATGGCAACCCACTCCAGTGTTCTTGCCTGGAGAATCCCAGGGACAGGGGAGCCTGGTGGGCTGCCGTCTATGGGGTCACACAGAGTCGGACACGACTGAAGTGACTTAGCAGCAGCAGCAGTATACTCCAATAAAAATTAATTATAAAAACAAACAAAAAGAAAATTATAAGTAGGGGAAAGGGTGAAACTGACAAGATGCCAGAACAACCTATGCGAGCAATCTAAGTCGTATCATTGTAGACACACTCTCATCCTGACACACACACATTTTCTGGTTTGTCCACCTGGAGAGGAGGGCATTGTTTCCGAGGTTCGTTAGCTGACGGATTACTGAAGAGAATATGCCCGTGGAATCATAGCACAGCCAGCTGTGATTGCTGTGTGCTCTCCAGTTCAGTTCAGTCACTCAGTCGTGTCTGACTCTTTGCGACCCCATGAATCACAGCACGCCAGGCCTCCATGTCCATCACCAACTCCCAGAGTTCGCCCAGACCCAAGCCCATGGAGTCAGTGACGCCATCCAGCCATCTCATCCTCGGTCGTCCCCTTCTCCTCCTGCCCCCAATCCCTCCCAGCATCAGGGTCTTTTCCAATGAGTCAACTCTTCGCATGAGGTGGCCAAAGTACTGGAGCTTCAGCTTCAGCATCCAGCGAGGGGCAAAGGTGGGGAGGTGTTCACTTAAACCAGAAACTACTCGAACATATTCAGATCCTCAAAGCTTTACATTGCATGCACTTTTGGGTAAGGGAGAGCAGATTTTGGATTACTATTGGTTTAGCAAGATCAAGGAATAGCATGTTCAAATTACCTTTAAAAGAAGAGGTTCTTGTTAGAGGTTAATAGGAAAACACTTCGAAAATGATTTAAAAAAAAAAAAAAGCTGAGTATCAGGATGAGGTAGATATTTTTCACAGAAAGATAACTATCAGTGGAATAATGAGAATTCATGCATAATCAAAAGCTAACAAAGAGAGATTAAAAACATTTTAATGTATTTCACAATCCAGTTTTTAGGGGTAGAAGACTGTATTCAATACTATGCTATTGAAAGATGGCATTTTTTTCCTTTCAATAAATGATTATTAGGGTTTCGCTGTTGGCTCAAATTGTAAAGAATCCACCTGCAATACAGGAGATCTGGGTTCATTCCCTGAGTCAGGAAGATTCCCTGGAGAGGGAAATTCCTATCCACTTCAGTATTCTTTCTTGGAGAAATCCATAGACAGAGGAGTCTAGTGGGCTACAGTTCATGGGGTCACACTTGGCAAGCCAGTAGATTTGTCAGCACTAAAAATTATTATTGTTTTCACCAATAAAAAGGACACAGGAGAAATTCAACCACAGAGGGAAAAGGAAAACAAACATAAAACATGACCCTACCCATCATGCTACCTTTCCTAAAATATGAATGATTTGTGAATCACATCTAGAGTAAATTATGGCAAGGATAGTTTATATCTACTCAGTGATTGTTTCCATTTTGGCACTCTTTAGGGAACTGTCCCTTCCCTCATCCCATGTGGTTCTAATAATATGAAATAAAGTGCCCACTCATCCCCCTAGACAGAGGTGAGCCTATTACCCAAGTCCTGTCAATCATGGTGCTACATCTCCCTCTCAACAGTAATTGGTTCAAGATGTGGGTGTGTACCACAACCAGGACCAATCAGAGAACTGTTATTCTATTTATTGACCCTAAGAAACAAAAGTTTTTCTTCCGTAGAGATACAGTTTGGGGGGTCTCCACAATTCTCTTTCCTGCAGCATGAGAGAATGAAGTTAATCAGAGAAGAGCAAATCTAGAGATGGAAAGAAAAAGATACTGGGTAATGTTATTTCAGTTAAACTACTGGATCAATCACACATAGACTTCCTGGCTTTATGGCGCAAAGTCTATGAGTTTGGATATTTTAAAAAATATTTTTTATGTTTTGTTTTGTTTTGACTTAAGCAGAAGTTTGGGTTGAGTTTCTGTCAGTGACAGCCAAAATTGTCCTGATCAAAAAATAGTTTTCCTTGGAAGTATGAGTTTTAAATGAATATTAATATGGCAAGATAACAGAGTTACTATCAGGGAAAATTATAAAAGAAACTCAGGGCTGGTTTGGTATAGCGATAGCATCATTAGGGTCTACATCTATTCTAACGGGTCAATAACAATGCTCAACCAATTATGGAATGGTTTAGATGTCTTCTGTGAATATAAACTTGAGAGAGCAGAAAGACTTTAATGTAAAAGTTATAATGTTTTATAAACTATAAAATGCTATAGAAATATTAGTCATTGATGATTTCCTTCAGAGAATCCATAGGACTTAGACGTCTTCATTCTCTGAGAGTTTGATAAGGAAATGCATCTCCAAGAAGAAGCAAGTTTCTCTGACACAATCTCAGTTATTTCAGAGCATCAGCCAGGTGAGTGGGTTCCTGATGCTCTTGCAAGTCAGATAATGACAAGCAGAAAGACTCATTAATCCAAAGTAAAAGTATTGATAGCTTGTGGCCAAAGCAGTCTGATGAATTCTTCTATGTTTTGCTCTTTGAAACATACTCCAAACTGCATTACTGTCCAGTTCATACCTGGGAAATTAACACTTCCCATGAAGTCAGGTGCTAACCTCATGATTTTTAGTGAACTATTCATTGAGGTCACACCTACTTTCTGAAGTAAGTATGCTATTAGCATGTTTATTTTCTCATAATTTTTATCTTCATAATACTACCAAATTTTTCTAATGATTTCTCTCTATACATAATTTTTACACATTCATGTATGTATGTGTAATCTTTATATTCTTAAATTATAAGGCAAAGTCAACTCTTCTTTTCTCTTAGTCTAGCATACATACTATCTCACTATCCCAACCAAATGATCATTTTAAACTAAAACCTTTGTATTTACCTGTATATTTTATTTGTGCCTTACATTTATTTCTGAATATATCCTTCTTTTTGAAGGTTTTTACATAGACTTTGACTGTATTTTTACATTTTTGTAATTTCTAATACGAAGTCTGCAATTCAGTCTACTTATAAATTGACATATAAACCTAAATTTTGATGATTTACACAAGATAAAAATAATTTAAAGCTTTCTCATGAAGTTACCATTATGTTTTCTAGCATTCTAACTTCTTTTTAAATGAGATATGATATAGTTTTCTAATCCTTTGTTCATGAAGATAAATGCCATTTTTAAAGGATTCAATGTATTTCTTCCACAGCCCCTATACAGCTGAAAATCTATTTATTTTATGTATTTGCTTCTTTAGGGATCCTTCTGGTTAACTTGGAAGACTGACAATAATACCACCTGAGCCCTGTCCCATCAATGGTCAATAGCCAGCTGGGTTTTCAAGCATAAAGAAACTAAAAAAATCAAACCTATAGCCTTCAGTGTTGTGTCTCTAACACCTGATGTTAAGATACTGAACCAAAGCCCACAGCATCGTACATAAAAGGAAAATCAAATAAAATGAAGAAAAGAGTTTCTAAAGTTTCTTTTTAAGTTAGGATAGCATAATGATACCAAATCTCAGATACTCTGGCGGGAGTTCAGATTATTAAAAATATGTAGAAGAAAGACTGTGGTGGGCTTTTGTATATGAATTTATGTTTTGCCCACACATGCAAACAATGTAGTCGGGTTCTCTTCCCAGTGCAGTCATGCTGTGTCTCCCTGCTGAGACAGAAAGCAAAAATTGAACCATGGGTGATTTATATCCGGGACCTTCCAGTCGAAGCTACCCCAGCTACCTTTAAGTCAAACAGCAGAGAAAAAAAAAAAAAGAGGTTTCTAATGTTAGACACACTGAGATTAGTCTATACAATATTAAAACAATTGGTAAAGTGAAAAATTTGCTCAACTTAGTTGTTTAGTAAAAGGAACAATTGCATGGGGACCCCTGTTATAACACATATCATGTTTATGTGTCTGCTTCCGTCACTAAACTACCATTTTTAAGAAAAGGCTCTTGTATAGCATTTAGTTCTACTGCCAAAATTCCTGGCAGGGAAGCTGGTTGATAGTAAGTATTCTACAATTCATTATTGGATAAATGGATGAATGAATGAGTGACTGAAACATTGCTTTCATGCACCTTACTGTTAGTTTAAACTAAATTTTGTCCTTATTTTTATGCTTAGTGTCAGTCAAGAATTTTAACATGGCAGTCTGCCCAGAGACCAATATGCTAATGAATTGAGAATCTAGGTAACCATTTTTAAGTGATTCAGAATGTGAATTCCATTATGGCAAAAAAAAAATTAAGCCACGTCAAGCATAAGAGAAAAGGATATACCTTTTTTTCCATTAGCCATGAAGGAAAAGAGAGGGGAAAGCATTAAAAGACTCATCTTCGAACAAATCAAATATGAGACGCTTGCAAGAGATCTGTTTAAAAAAGAAATTGTCTTCTCTGACCTTTGCAACATCCATGAAAGATAATACACTCCAAGTATCAGAAAGATTAAAGGTCTGTTGACTAAGAATTAAAACTAGTAACAGAGCACAATTTTACTTTCAAACTTCATTTTGTAAAAAGATCATTTCACTCTGACTTAAGAAACGTTTGTTTAGAGAATACTGTACCTGTCTCTGACCAGCATGGAGGTCACACAATGCAAAGGCTAACACCATATAAAAATGGCATATTTTAGAGGGAAGAGAACTTTTAAAAGATAATCAACAAGCCTGACCTTTGGAAACACTCATTCATTTTTCACAGTTTAAAAGCATTGATGTTTGCTTCTCTTTTCGCTCAGAACCTTTCTATAACTAGAAGAGAGCACTTCCTGTCCCAATGCTAATAGGTTTTGTCTTCTCTGCCTGTTAATGCACACACATGCACCCACAAACTAACAAGGAATGAAATATTTTAATTCTCTAAACGCAAAAGGATAGGAAGATTTCTTTCTTCTTCAAATCAAAACTCCTTTAAAAAGTAGACGCCTCCTGTTAACTCAATCTTCATGTTCTCCATAATTTATTCATCAATAAATATTTGTTTTGGACTTAATCTGTGTCAGAAATAGTTGTCTGTGCTGGGAAATCAACAGTAAGCATAACAGACAAAAGTCCTTAGACATAAGTGAAGGGGTTAGACAGCAAACATCATAAATAAGCAAAGCATGTAGTACATCACTTCCATGGATAGAAAGATAAGTCACGGGAAGCATATTGGAGCTCTCGGAAGGGAGCAGCTTTGAAGAAAATGCTTCTAAGGTGAACACAGACTTGACGAAGGTGCAGGATTTAGCTAAAGGGATAGTAGAATGCTCTAGACAGAAAAGCCGGTGCAAAGTCATTAAGGTGCAGTGTGTCCTTTGAGTTTGAAAACTACCAGCAGGACACTAGTGTGGCTGGAGGACCTGAGGTCAGAGAGGGAAAGAAGGCGCCAGAAGATAGACAGTCTTATAGGCTACTGTAAGGACACTGATTTCACAATTTTAGACAGAGCAGTGAGAAGATCTAGCTCAGTACTTTAAAAAATTTGTCTTAATGTTTCAGGTTGCATTTAAGAAATATCAAACCACCCTAAACATAGTGGCTTAAATCAATAACCACTTCTTCAGGTCACGATTAGGAGGGTCAGCCATTTGAGCAGGATGGAGCTGAGCTGCTCTTCCTAGGTGGCGCGTGTGGTAAAGAATCTGCCTGCCAGTGCAGGAGATATTAAGAGATGCAGGTTCGATCCCTGGCTTGGGAGGATCCCCTGGAGAAGAGAGTGGCAACCCACTCCTGTATTCTTGCCTGGAGAATCCCATGGACAGAGGAGCCTAGTGGACAGCAGCCCTGGCGTCGCAAAGAGTCAGACAAGATTAAAACAACTGAGCAGACACACACAACCGCACAGAGCTGAGCTAGTCTGTGCTCCCACTGTCTCCGGTTCATCGGTGTATATGTGGTCAGCTGCTGGTCAGGTATGTGCCTGAGCTGGTCACTCAGTTGTCCTTTCACAGATAAAAGATCTGCATTGCTTTCTGAAAACCTGGCCTACCCAGTCCTGCTCCCTGTAGCTTTATCTTTCATGAGCATCACTCCAGAATCCACCCCTCTCATTCTCAGCTCTGTCTCAGCTTCTGCTTTAGGAGAAGTCAGACTGATAAACTAGCTCATCAGCGAAACACCCATACAAGCATGATAATTTAAACAAATCATCTGTAGCATTATTGCTAACTTTCAATCAACAAATAACACATTTACATTAAATATCATTTTTTTAAGGCTTCCCAGGTGGTGCAGCGGTAAAGAACACGCCTGTCTATGCAGGAGACATAAGAGAAGCTAATTCGATTCGTGGATTGGGGAAATCCCCTGGAGGACAAATTGGCAATCCACTCCAGTATTCTTGCCTGGAGAATCGCCATGGACCGAGGAGCCTGGCGGGCTGCAATCCATGGGGTCACAAAGAATTGGACATAACTGAGTGACTAAGAACAGCATACGGCATTTATCTATCTCTATTTGTACTTTTCTTCTTGGACCATAAATATTAGAGATAAGCCAGGCTAGGAGAGAGACGTGGTGGCCATAACAACAAATATTACATCACATCACAAGGAGAACTCCCCAAAGTCTGTAAAATACTGTCGTATTTTACAGATTGTTTACCTTCTATCAACCACACTCCATCCATAAGAAATACTTAGACTACCAATCACAATGGAAATAACTTTTTGTGATGCTCCAGGCAAAGAAAGATCCACAGGGGATTGATTCAGAGATGCTTCATTCTATTAATGAATCTGAATTTATTGGGAAATTATTTTGTGCCTTCCACTATGACAGGTGCTGTGAGCACGCAGAAGATGTATGAATCACAGCATTTAGACCCCAAAATGGCTTATAGTCTGGATGGAAAGAGAAGATTCTGAAAAGTCAGCAAAGTTGTGAATGACCCAGGAGAGAAGTGAGAATGCAGCTCTGAGTGTCATACAAACTACATGTGCAAATTCAGCTTCTGAATCCCAGTAATCCCTGTTCATAACTCAGCATAATGCATCATATAATCAGATATGATGTCGCGCTTACCAACTTTGGAACCCCTACAAATAGTGCCCTCTCCTTTTCCAAATCTGACATGTAGCTCCGCCCTTAATCTTAGGAGAAGTCGGCTTCAGATAGCGTTGAGGGAAGCCTTCCCTCATTCACCCTGACATTAGTCTCCATATTAATCATCTCGGGAATGAAAAGGAATTTGTCTGCACAGATGACTTGAGCCCTTTACAGGAAAGCTAGTAGGTAATGGCATCTTTTTGCTGACTGCAGTAGTAATTTTTTTTTTTCAGATATGAGCTATTAGTTATCTCACAGTAAGTGAATTAAGATTAGAAGCCCCTTTCACTAAAACAACCATATAGCTTCAGTGTCCAGTCAGTACCAAGTCCTGTTTCCAGCCGCTCCTTCACCAGTGCCCCAGCACCTCCCTGCCAGAACAGGAACAGAAGGCTCTTATTAAGAAGACTTTCTTTAGAAATGTGGTACTGATGAACCTATCTTCAGGGCAGGAATAGAGATGCAGACACAGAGAATGGATCTGTGGACACAGAGGAAGAAGAGAGTGAGACAAATTGAGAGAGCACCATTAACATCTATGCACTACCATGCATAAAACAGGTAGTGGGAAGCTGCTGTACAGCACAAGGAGCTCAGCTCAGTGCTCTCTGATGACCTAGAGGGGTTGGGAAGGCGGTGGGTAGGAGGGAGGCTTAAGAGGGAAAGGACATATGTATACGTATAGCTGATGCAGGTTGCTGTACAGCAGAAATTAACACAACATTTAAAGCAGTTATACTCCAACTTGAAAAAAAAGAATCCTTTTTATCCCTTTTTCCAAATCCACAGTCTCCGTCTTTAATTTATAAACATGTCTTAAACATGCATCCACATCTGAAATTATAAGACCATCTATTGTGGTTCGCAAAATAGCCCGTGAATATTTTTCTCTTATAAGGAGAACAGTGAATGAAACAAACCTAAAATGCTATGATTATATGGTAGACCATGGGTCTCTGTCTTTTTCCCTGTTTTGAATTCATGGGAGGGACAGAGATCATAATAGGTCCTTTCAGAAGGGGCGGTAGCATTTCCTGGGTAGCATGACTCCCCTTCAATCATGCTCTTGGACAGTTATTCAGGACAAGGGAAGGAGCAATGAAGTTTTCAAGATACCAAACAATTTACAATAAACTGTATCCCATTAAACTATAACACTTATGCACTGGTGTGAAATTCAGAATCTTTTAGGCTAAAATCTAATGCAAGGTAACCTGATATACTTGAATGATCTCATCTCCCGAACCCAACACAGACTTGCTGTGCCAATTTCAAAGTTTCTGACCTGTGTTTACCTTATTTCAAATTAGAGCTCCTAGCCCTCATCCAGCCGAGTTGCTGGGAAGTTCTATAATGTGATATAAAAATTCTCAACATAACATCTAATTTTAAATAGTAGATGCACTTAGAAAGAATAGCAACTTGGATGTACTATGCAATAGGCATCATGCTAAATGCTTTTCACACATCATCACATTTAATCGAATAAGAATCTTATGTGGTAGATGCACCTATTATCCTAGGGTTGCCAGATAAAATCAAGGATGCCTATTAAATTTGAAATTAACATGTCATGCAATATCTGAGACAGACACTTAAAATTCATCATTTACATAAATTCAAATTCAACAGGCTATTCTGTTTTTATTTGCTAAATCCGACAAGTCTCTATTATTCCCATCATATGATTAGACATGGGGTTCTCAAGGACACTTTCCAGGTCACAGAGCCAGAGAGTTACTGAAGAGAGATTTGACTCCATCAGGGCACTGAAACCCTGCACTGTCTTCCTACTGTCCTTGTTTTACAGGGCACAGCAGCAGTAACATCAGGGGGCCTAGAGAACTCTTCACTGTGGTAGCTCAGCTGGTAAAGAATCTGCCTGCAGTACAGGAGACCCCGGTTCTATTCCTGGGTTGGGAAGATCCCCTGGAGAAGGGAAAGGCTACCCACTCCAGTATTCTGGCCTGGAGAAGTCCATGGACTGTATAGTCCATGGGGTCGCAAAGAGTCGGACACAACTGAGCGACTTTCACTTTCACTTCAGGATGCCAGAGAAGTCAGTCTCTGCTCTTCATAGTCAGAGATTCCTGAGGTATAGAATTGCAGTGAGAATCCAGGAAGTGTTGCCAAGCAGTACAGAATACGAGAGATCATGTGAATAAGAATCTTAACATTTATCGGTGACACTGACTTGACCAAGGCCAATGGGAAAAGCTAGAGACCAGTCATCTAAGGGCACTCTTTACACGATATTCTGATTTCCTATCACACACTCCAACTTCATGAGTGTTATCAAATATGGCCAGCACCATCACGTTACTAAATAATAGTACCAGGTTCTAAACAACTCTGAATACTTATCAATGAAATCGATCTGGAATATCCTTCTTCAATTTTAAGAAATGAACTTAGAAATGGCAACCCACTGCAGCATTCTTGTCTGGGAAACCCCATGGGCAGAGGAGCCTGGAGGGTTACAGTCCATGGGGGCAAAAAGAGTAGGACAAGACTTAGCCACTAAGCACACATTCTTCAGTTTTAAGAAACACAGCAAGAGCCAAAGACTGTTAACAATTGTTACTATTTTTTTAATTTATCCTGATGAGTTTCATCCTAGTCCTTGCCCAATCCCAATGATCATATAATAGACGTACCCAGAAATCTTTCTCGGCAGCTTAACTGGGTCAAGTGACAGAGACAACCTGTCTTCTCTGGGTTCAATCCTTCTGTTACATTTCAAAATACCCATCTTTGAGGAGGAGAAGAATTAAAGAATGATATTTTACTAAATATGATACTTACTACAGGGGCTTCTCAGATGGCCAGGGATAAAGAATCTGCCTCCCAGTGCAGGAGATACAGGTTCAATTCCTGGGTCGGGAAGATTTCCCTGGAGAAAGAAATGGTAACGCTCTCCAGTACTCTTGCTGGGAAAATCCCATGGGCAGAGAAGCCTGGCAGGCTACAGTCCATGGGTTCACAAGAGTCGAGTACAACTTAATGACAAAACCGCCACCACAACATTTACTGCAATGTTAGCCTACAACAGCAAATGGATGTTTGACTCTTCCGTGTTCAATTCACCTTTAGCTTTGCTCAGTCACCCAGGCTAAGGAAGTACCCTGTCTCACAAGTGCTGATGCAAATACCTGGGACTTAGACACTTCCTCCATCATGAAGAAAAGGGTAAGTAATGAGGATTTTTCCCTTGAATTTGAAGGAAATATGAAATCACTGGTGTAGAGAAACCACACAAAACTTTCACCCGTCCAGGAGGACTGCTGATTCTGCCAATTGTGATAAACTATGAATTGATAGAAAAAGAAGAGGTAGCCAGAAAATGCTGGAAAAGCTTCATGCTCCATTCTGTGGCTTATTCGCTCATGAAGGGGAAATAACCATTTGTTCCAGCCTCGTATATCAGATGCCTTTTCCTAGAGGCAAAACCACAAGCTAGAGCCAGCTCAGTGATTTCTGTCCGTCCTTTCCCCTCAGTTTATATGAATTATAGTAACTTCTTCTAAAGTGTTGGCTTGTGCTGAGACAGTCTTTTAACCTCATAAAGAATTTCACAAGCATTTAGTAGATGTCACAGTGTCTGAGAAGCAAAGTGTGCACCAAGGCACACGGCTATGTGTTATTCATTTTCAGCTATTGACAATAAGAACTTGGCTGGTCATCTTGAGGAGCTATGCTTCTTTGTATTCTCCTGGACAAGTCATCTACAGGAACATCTCTTGAATATACACACACAACATACATAGATGTCTTTTTTAATTGTATGTGTCAGGAGTTGAATTGTGTCTCCCAAAGGGCACACTGGAGTCCTCACCCCGAGTACCTGTACTGAAACCTTATTTAGTTTCCTTGGTGGTTCAGATGGTAAAGCATCTGCTGGCAATGCAGGAGACCCAGGTTTGATCTCTGGGTCACAAAGATTCCCTGGAGAAGAGAATGGTAACCCACTCCAGTATTCTCACCTGGAGAATTCCATGGACAGAGGAGCTTATTGGGCTATAGTCCTTGGGGTCTCAAAGAGTCGGAAAAGACTGAGCGACTAACACTTTCACTTCTTTCACAAAGAAGTGATCAAGTTAAGATGAGATCATGCTGGATTAAGGTGGTCCCTAAATCCAGTGACTGATGTCCTTATACAAGAAGAAACAGATGCAGAAGCAAACAAAGATGGAAGAAGACCATGTGCAAACAGAGGCAGAGACTGGAGTTAATGCTGCTACAAGGCTAGGAATAGCAAAGGAAGGATTTTTCTGCAGAGCCTTCAGAGGGAGCTTGGCCCTGGAACACCTTGATTTCAGATACTTGGCCTCCAAAACACTGAAAGGATAAATTTCTATTATTTTAAGCCATCTGAAAGTGAAAGTCACTCAATCATGTCCAACTCTTTGCAACCCCATGGACTATACAGTCCATGGCATTCTCTAGGTCAGAATACTGGAGTGGGTAGTCTTTCCATTCTCCAAGGGTTCTTCCCAACCCAGGGATCAAACATAGGTCTCCCACACTGAAGGTGAATTCTTTACCAGCTGAGCCACCAAGGAAGCCCTCTAGTTGTGGTAATTTGTTATAGCAGACCTGGAAATATGCAATATGCATATACATGCATATAAATTAGATATGAAAGATAAGATATTTTTTGGTTGTGGAAAAGTCAGAAGAAAAAATATACTGTCTCTGTCTTTGAGTTTTACAATCTAATTGAGAAACTAGGTTAAATTAGCAAAATTGCCAACAAACAACAGCAGTGCAAAGTAGCATCATGTGCCAGATTTTATGGGATACATTAGGACCATAAAGTACAAAACTGAGTTTTTACATGGAATGGGTAGGGTCAGTATGGAGCTTCCCAGTGGCTCGGCAGTAAGTAATCCCCTTGCAATGTAGGAGGCCTGGGTTTAATCCCTAGTTGAGAAGATCCCCTGGAGAAGGGAATGGCTATCCACTCCAGTGTTGTTGTCTGGAGAATTCTATGGACAGAGGATCCTGGTGAGCTATAGTCCACAGGGTCCCATAGAGGTGGGCATGACTGAAGTGACTTAGCATACACACAGATCAGTATATCACAAGATCTAAAATTTCAAGTGCTTCTTCAACATCTTATAACTTCACAGGGCCCCAAAGACTCAACCATGATGTGTTCTCACAAAGATGCCCCTCACCCAGCAGAGAAGACTCTGCACCCACTAGTTCCCTATCTGCAAGGCAAGTTGCTCTCCTCCTGGTCCTCATCCCCAGGGTCTCCCGCTCCATCCCTGATAGCCCACAGAATTGTTCAAACAAGACAATCACATCTTCGCACAGGAACCAGGTACCCCACTCTCCAGGGCCAACAAAGCCTGCCTCCACAGCCTCTGCAAGTCCACCCTGTTCCTAAGTGCAACCTCCATGTGGCCCTGTATGGTGTACATTGTTCTTATCCCAGAGCCTTTGTGTATATGTGACAAAAACATCTGCTGTCAACTTCATCTGACCTGCATCAGGGATCCTGTGCCCAGCTATCCCTAGAACCCTCAGGCAGGAAGTTCTCATTCATTAATGAAATAAAGAGGCAGCGAATAAAACAGTCAGGGAAGGTCATTCATGAGCAGAATCAAAAGGAGCCCTAGGTGAAGTAAGGTCTTCCCTGGTGGCCCAGGGGATAAAGAATCCACCTGCAATTCAGGAGACTCAGGTTCAATTCCTGGGTCAGGAAGATCCCCTGGAGAAGGGAGAGGCTACCCAGTATTCTTCGGCCTCCCTGGTGACTCAGATGGTAAAAAATCCAGCTGCAATGTGGGAGACCTGGATACAATCCCTGGTCGAGAAGATTCCCCTGGAGGAGGGAATGGTGACCCACTCCAGCATTCTTACCTGGAGAATCCCATGGACAGAGAGCCTGGCTGGCTATAGTCTATGGGGTCGCAAAAGTCAGACAAGACTGACATGTGAAGTACATTTGAGCTGAAAATTGATGGGGAAAAAAAAGAAAAAACAGTAAATACCAATTAGTGAAGAAAACATGGTAAAACACAAAGATGGAAGCAAGAGGTTAACAAACTGAAAACAGGTGTTCACTTCATCATTGGAGTGAGCAAAAGGATCACCTTTACAACTAGGAGTGACTGGGCTGAAATGGCATGGAGAGCCCATTAACACCTCTTGAGGAAAGAATATAAGGCAGAGACACAAGACTCAATGGGATTGTTTTCAAATAAAACTTCTCAGACTGTACTTATGGATTCAATGTGATGGCAACTAAGAACTATTAGAGAAATTAATTCAGCCTTTTCAGTTGAGACATATGAGTTTCCTTTGATTTTTATATACCTTTCAGAATCCCCAAAACATTTCTGGGATAAAATCAAGCCAATGTTGAAGCTTCACAGAAGACAATTACCTAAGCCCATGAAAAGTTTTCCAGGCTACCATCATTATGGGCTTCCCTGATAGCTCAGGTGGTAAAGAATCTGCCTGCAGTGCAGGAGACCCTGGTTGGATTCCTGGGTCAAGATGATACACCGGAGAAGGGATAGGCTACCAACTTCCAGTATTCTTGGGACTCCCTGGTGGCTCAGCTGGTAAAGAATCTGGCTGCAATGCTGGAGACCTGAGTTCAAACCTTGGGTTGGGAAGATACCTGGAGAAGGGAAAGGCTACTCACTCTGGCATTCTAATCTGGAGAATCAGGGACCATGTATAGCCATGTATAGTCCATGGGGTTGCAAAGAGTCGCACACAACTGAGTGACTATCACAACCATTATTGTCCAATACATGTCATTACAAAAAGAAAAAAATTTAAAAAAAACTTCTGGGTTTTTCTTCAAGAAAACAGCATCAGTGTATGCTCAAATTGATAGTCACTGTCTTTGTTTTAGTTGCTAAGTCATGTCCAACTCTTTTTGCTACTCCATCACTGTAACTCACTGGGCTCCTCTGTTCTCTTGCCTCTTTAAAGGCAGGAATATTAGAATAGGTAACCATTTCCTCCTAAAGGAGATCTTCCTGATTCAGGAATGGAACCTGTGTCTCCTGATTGGCAGGCAGATTCTTTACCACTGAGCCATCTGGGAAGCCCCAAATTGAAAGTATTATATTTTTCTACTCCCTATAACTCTGAAATTTTCTGCTGTTTAAATGAATCTAATTTACTTGTACTTTATCCAGAAATTGAGTTCAGTACTTATTTTCTTTGCTTTTTTACATTTGAGGGCAATAGAGAATAAGGTACATTTTCCTGTTCTCAACTTTTGAGAACCACAGAGAGTTATTAAAATATCCTTTTAGGCCAATAAACAGTCATAGCTTTTTAAAAGTAGAAAAATGGAAATACTGTAATATCCTTTGCATTTTTGTCTACCATTTTCCAAATGTGTTCTATGAGAATTATGAGGTAGCTACAATACAAGCAGCTAAAAAGAGAAGAACGAGAATTAATGGAGCTGATTGAATCTAAATGAATAGGCTCAAGATAATATTTAATAATCAACTTTGAAAAAGTAAAAGTTGCTCGGTCATGTCTGACTCTTTGCGACCCTGTGGACTTAGGCTGCCAAGCTCCTCTGTCCATGGAATTCTCCAGGCAAAAATATTAAAGTGAGTAGTCGTTCCCTTCTCCAGGTGATCTTTCCAATCCAGGGACTGAACCCAGGTCTTGCACATTGCAGGCATATTCTTTACCATCTGCGCTACCAGGGAAGCCCAAAATCAACTTTACTGAGGCATAATTTACCCATGGACAGAGGAGCCTGGAGGGCTATGGTCCATAGGGTCACAAAGAGTTGAACACGACTGAAGCAACTTAGCACAGCATAATTTACCTACAATAAAGTGTACCCATTTTAATTGTGGACTTCCCTGGTGGCTCAGAGGTTAAAGTGTCTGCCTCCAATGCGGGAAACCCGGGTTTGATCCCTGGGTCGGGAAGATCCCCTGGAAAGGAAATGGCAATCCACTCCAGTATTCTTGCTTGGAGAATCTCATGGATTGAGGAGCCTGGTGGGCTGCAATCCATGGGGTCACAAAGAGTCGGACACGACTGAGTGACTTTACTTACTTACTTATTTTAATTGTAAAAAAATAAATAAAATTTCTCAGATCTGCCACCCAGAATTTGTTAATATAATACATGTGATATAAATATATCCATATGTTTGCAAAATATATATCATATGGATATTATACTACATCTGAATGTAATTTTATAACCTCATAGATCAGACTTCCCTGCCAGCCTACACAATTATTTTTAAATGTACACATATAACCACATGTATATATTATATTACATGTGTATACACTATATATGTGTACATGTATGTATATATTTATGTAATATACTACATGTGTATACTATGTTTATAATTATACAACATATGATGCACTATATAGTCCATTTATAGATTTCACAAGTTTGGCAAGCATATCTTATTTTAAAATTGCTAATATACAGTTGTAGAGAAGAGAAGGCACATAATAGTATCTGTCATATACATAGTACAGAGTCTTTTAATACATGTGTATGCATACGTATACCTATGTGTACAATATAGAGATAGACAGATGATAGATAAATAGATATGTGATGTACATATAACGCGCCTGAGCATGCATTCTCCTGCTTTGGAGAGTATTGATGACTGATGACCAATGAGTTTCAAACAAGGTTTTGAAGGGACAATGTTGAGCTCTCTGAAAGCCTGATGCTGTCCCAAGTTGAAAACATGTTTGTCTTCAATTCACCATCTTTGAGTCTAAAATTTCTAACATTGTAGAGGTTATTTCATTCATTTTCACACAACAAAGTGGGGTAAGTGAAGTGATGTGAAGTCGCTCAGTCGTGTCCGACTCTTTGCGACCCCATGGACTGTAGCTTACCAGGCTCCATCCATGAGATTCTCCAGGCAAGAATACTGGAGTGGGTTGCCATTTCCTTCTCCAGAGGATATTCCCGACCCAGGATCAACCCGGCTCCTCCCGCATTGCAGGCAGACGCTTTACCATCTGAGCCACCAGGGAAGCCCTTGGGTTAAAAAAGTGGGGTAAAACCCTTAACAAATCCTTTGGAAAAGAAGTTCTACCACTAGGATTTTAAGGGATGAGGGTCAATCCATAAATGAAATCATATTTTCACGTATTCAACAAGCCAGGGTGTTTCTAAGTGTAACAGACTTTTTATGACTAGTTTCCACAACCCACATTATTAATTTGTGGCCATATTATCATGGTGAATGTGTGCTGAATTATATGGTATGCTCTAACCTTTTCCACACCTTATTATATCTCATATTTTTTCCAATTTTTCTTTTAGAGACTGTAATATTAAAAGCATGCAAGAGAATGCTTGGTATTAGTTACAAATTGGTTTGAAAACTCCAGAAACATTGTCTCCGTCATTTGCTGACATTAGTATAATGGCTTTCTTTTGTTCCTTTTCTTCCCAGATAATTATGTTAGAATATCTTTGTTAAACAACCTTTCAGAAAGATCCTTGAACCTAGTTGTAACCATTGGTAAAACTAAGGCCACAAGTAACAAAGTGAAAGAATATCTCTTTTTCAGCATTTGGAAAGAATATAAGTACAAATTCTAGATTATAAGGGCTCATCACCAGAAACTACCGCCTTATACAAGCATTAAAGAGATGGGGACAAAAGCAGCAGTTGTCAAGCTGTATCTGCTAAGAAAGTTCATGCCATTGCCTACCCCCTGACAGAGGTGGCTGAGAGAACACGGGGTGAGATGTGCAAAGATTTGATTGGTGAAACTGGCTATTTCCAACTCACAGACCAACCATAAAGTGTTAGAAGGCACAGAGACCTAAAAATCCCCTTGCCTCATCAATGAAAATCTATTTCTGCTTTATTGACTATGCCAAAGCCTTTGATTTTATTTTTTTGGGACTCCAAAATCACTGCAGATGGTGACTGCAGCCAGGAAATTAAAAGACGCTTACTCCTTGGAAGAAAAGTTATGACCAAC
>SJXQ01003495.1:0-36617 GCA_006408695.1 Aepyceros melampus
CAATCTGATTTCAGTATTGACCATCTGGTGATATCCATGTGTAGAGTCATCACTTGGGTTATTGGAAAAGGGTGTTTGCTATGACCAGTGTATATTCTTGACTAAACTTTGTTAGCCTTTGCCCTGTTTCATTTTGTACTCCAAAGCCAATCTTGCCTGCTATTCCAGGTATCTCTTGACTTCTTACTTTTGCATTCCAATTCTCTATGATGAAAAGGACTTGTTTTTTTTTTTTTTTTTGGTGTTAGTTCTAGACGTTGTTTGGAATCTTTATATGACCAGTCAACTTCAGCCTCTTTGACATCAATGTTTGGCCTGGACTTGAATTACTGTGATGTTGAGTGGTTTGCCTTGGAAATGAAGTGAGATAATTCTGTCATTTTTGAGACTGTACCCAACTGCATTTCAGACTTTTTTGTTGACTATGAGGGTACTCCATTTCTTATAAGGGATTTTTGCCCACAGTAGTAAATATAATGGTCATCTGAATTAAATTTGCCCATTCCTGTCCATTTTAGTTCATGGCTTCCTAAGATGTTCACTCTTGCCATTTCATCTTGCCAGTGAACTCAGTGTTCACTGCTTGATCACATCCAATTTACCTTGATTAATGGACCTAACTTTCAGGTTCCTATGCAATATTGTTTACAGCATCAGACTTTACTTACCCAACCAGACAAACCCACAACTGAGTGTCATTTCCACTTTGGCTCACCCACTTCATTCTTTCTGGAGCAATTCATAATTGCCCTCTACTCTTCCCAGTAGCATATTGGACACCTTCCAACCTAGGGGGCTTATCTTCTGGTGTCATATCTTTTTGCCTTTTCATACTGTTCATGGAGTCTTGTGGCAAGCTGCTCCAGTGGACCACATTTTGTCAGAACTCTTCACTATAACCTGTCTTGGGTGGCCCTGCAGAGCATGGCTCATAGCTTCATTGAGTTATGTAAGCCTCTTTGCCATGACAAGGCTGTGATCCATGAAGGAGATCATATTATAATTTGTCATTGAAAAGGATTATGTACTGATATATGCTATCACATGATGAACCTTGAAAATATTATGATAACTGAAGGAAGCCATTCACAAAATATTGCATATTATACAGTTTCATTTACATGAAATGTTCGAATAAGCAAATCCAGAGAGACATAAAGTACATTAGTGGTTGCTTAATACTGGGGAGCAGAAAGTGTAGTGGGGAGTGACTGCCAATGGGTATGGGCTGTCTTTTTGGAAGTGGTGAAAGTGTTCTAATATTAGATAGTAGTGATGGTTGCACTATGTGAATTACTAAAAACCATTTAATTGTACACTTTAGGCAAACTGTATG
Organism: Aepyceros melampus; assembly: GCA_006408695.1. Lineage (NCBI taxonomy): Eukaryota > Metazoa > Chordata > Mammalia > Artiodactyla > Bovidae > Aepyceros > Aepyceros melampus. The sequence goes on from SJXQ01003495.1 coordinate 1,337, forward strand.
GCATGTAAATTATATCTTAATAAAGTTGCTACCCTCCCTCTCCCTGCAAAAAATGAAATAAAGACATTTTCAAAGGCAAAAAACATCCAGAGAATTAATTGCTAGTACACCTGCTCTGTAAGAAATGCTAAAAGTTCTTCATTGTTGAAGAAATATGACACCAGATGGCAACTTACACTTACAGAAAAGAATGAAGAGCAGTGGAAATAATGAATATGTGAATAAAAAACATGAATCTTTTTCTTCTCTTAATTTCTTAAAAGAATATGACTGTTTAAAGTAAAAAGTATAGCAATGTATTACTGGATTTAAACCATATTGCCAGATTAGCTGTTTTTAAAAACATATGCTAAAAGGAACAGTATTCTTGTTAATAATATATCACAGAATAAAATAAAATGTAATTACCAAAGTTAAATTAAAGTGGAAGATCCCCGTGTAGGTACTATTTATGATTTCCAGGCTGGGAGCAAGTCCTGCTGATGTGAGTATGCTAAGAAACTCCTTTGTGGTAAACTCAACTTCAGATTGAAAAAACACTGGATTTTCTTTGGGAAAGAGAAAAACAAAAACAAGTAGTGATAATTTAATGAAGGGAAGCATGTTTTACATTAATTTAAAAATGAGAAGAAATCTATGAAAAGTAAATGCTGCTGAAGATTACTATCTCTAGTAATTCTAGTATTTAACTTAAAAAAATCTATTTTGAAAAGTACATTTTTCAAAAGTCAGTAAGCTATTATGCCAGTGTCATAACAGATTTCAATCCATCCTATAATAATATTTTCTGTCATAGAAATGGTCATAAAATTATTATATTCAATAAACATAGAATCAAAGCCTAATGCTATCACATATAGAAATTTCTATTTTATTAACATCATTATTTTGTGTCTAAATAAAAAAGAAGCAAGTGCATAAAGCAAAATAATTTCACTGCATTTTTATTGAATATTTTCCAGTTGTGAGAAGGTAAATGAAAAGGTAGTGATCATAAATGGATTTTCTTGAAAATCAATACAGATAAGACGAGCTTCATCTCATTTGGTTCTCCTAATAGAGGTCACTTTGGGCAAGTTACCTATCTGAATTTCAGTTTCCCTATCTATAAAATGAGGAAACATTCATTCCAAGGATATTTACCAAGTCCTTACTATGAAGCAGGCAGTGTCATTGGTGCTGGGGAAACAGAAGTGAACAAAACAGGCAAAAATCCTTGACCCAATGGAATATTACTCAGCTATTAAAAAGAATACATTTGAATCAGTTCTAATGAGGTGGATGACGCTGGAGCCGATTATACAGAGTGAAGTAAGCCAGAAAGAAAAACACCAATACAGTATACTTACACATATATATGGAATTTAGAGTGATGGTAATGATAAACCTGTATGCAAGACAGCAAAAGAGACACAGATGTATAGAATGGCCTTTTGGACTCTGTGGGAGAGGGAGAGGGTGGGACGAGTTGGCAGAGTGGCAGTGTAACATGTATGATATCATAAGTGAAACGAATCGCCAGTCTAGGTTTGATGCAGGATGCAGGATGCTTAGACTGATGCACGGGGATAATCCAGAGAGAAGATGTGGGGCGGGAGGGGGGAGGTGGGGGTCGGGATTGAGAGTTCATGTACACTCGTGGCTGATTAGTGTCAATGTATAGCAAAACAAATACAGTATTGTAAAGCAAAACAAACTAAAAAATAAAAATTAATAAAAAAAAAAATCCTTGACCTAATGGAATTTGTATACTAAGGGGGTTAACCGGGAGATAAACCCAAACACAAAGGTCTATCACTTCTCCACAATTTATTGCTGTTAAGATGGTATATAAGCTCCAAATTCTAAGCACCCCTTTGAGTTACTCATCACTGAGTTCTCCTATGGGTATGTGCATTGCATGTGTAAATAAACTTTTCTCTATTTTTGGCTTTGCCCTGCAGCTTGCAGGATCTTAGTTCCCCAACCAGGGATTGAGCCCAGGCCATGGCAGTAAAAGTGCTGAGTCCTAACCACTGGGCTGCCAGGGAATTCCCAAAGTTCATATTTATCTCCTGCTTAATCTGTGTTTCGTCAGCTTATTTTACAGGCCCCAGCCACGAAACCTAAGAGGGGAGGTTCAGTACTTCCCTATAGTACTTATCTTAAAGAAGATTAGCTGTTATAATGAACATGAAAATGCTTAGAAAAATGCCTGACACACATTAATACTTTATAAATGCTAATTATTATTTCTACCAATTCCTCTTCTAGAACTGTGCTGTGATGTGCTTAATCTCTCAGTCATATCTGACTCTTTTTGACCCCATGGACTGTAGCCCACCAGGCTCCTCTATCCATGGAATTCTCCAGGCAAGAATACTGGAGTGGGTTGCCCTGCCTTCCTCCAGAGGATCTTTGCAACCCAGGGATTCGATTCAGGTCTCCTGCATTGAGGCGGATTCTTTACTGGCTGAGCCATGAGGGAAGCCCCTTCTAGAACTAGCACATTACAACTATCCAAAAACTAGGTTACAATTCGCCTTCACAAAGGACAAAACTGAAGATTAGAGAGGTTAGGCAACCTTCCCCAGGCACATAGCCCATGTATGGTAGAACCAAAATTTGACCCCAGTTCTGTAAGTCTCTCTATGTCTAGAGCCCATTTCTTGTCTAAAATATGTGCTCAGAGACTCAGTCATGTCTGACTCTTTACAACCCCATGAACTGTAGCCCTCCAGGCTCTTCTGTCCATGGACTTTCCCAGGCAAGAATACTGGAATGAGTTGCCATTTCCTTCTTCATTTCCCATAATATTTAATCACAAACAGGAAAGACATGTGTGAATCAAAGGGCATGAACTTCATAAGAGCTGTAAATAATAATATAATGTTTGGCATATCAAGAAGAAATGGGGAACTAAGTCAAAGCAGACTTAAGGATAAATGTATTTGTCCTTATGGAGCATTTTTCTTTGTTTTGTTGTATTTATCATGGATTTTTAGACAATCTGTGCAATTTTCATTAACTCATATTTTTGTTAGCATTTGCTTCATGACTATCTTAATATTTTATTTTGTTGTGCTTTTTAAACTTTGCCATTATTTGAATCAAAGAAATCAAATAACCCTTACCCAAAATGACAACTGCAATGTGGTACTTGTTATAAAAGGAAAAGATTCTTTCCCAAGTTCATGTGAGGTAATGTTCTTTCTCTAACAGGCTACATCTGTCAAACTTCAAATGAACAAATCAGATTCATAAAAAAATGAAGATTGTTACAGCCAATCTTTTTTTTAAAAAGAGGAAGGAGTCATCTTAAAAAAAAAAAAAGAAAGTAAGTAAACTAACCAGGGTGTTCAATGGCTAAATGAAATATTTCACTTGATCCAAGGGAAATGAAATAGAAAGGATAGAAAGGATAATTATTTATATCTAATTTCACCTCCTGAAGTCTGAAAATAGTAGTAGATATTTGAAAAGAGTACAGTGCTACTGGTTTCACATTTGGACTTAAAAGGAGTACAAGGGATTGTAAAACACATGCTATTAGTAATGGACCTTACCAAGTCATCAGAGGAAAGATACAATTTGATCATTTCATCCTTCGGGGGAATCCTTCACTATCACAAGCAAAGCGTGCCTCTGTATCACCTAAATAATGCAAACACATATATGTATATTTTAGGCCATTAATGAAGAATTTCCATTAAAAACATATTTTCAAACAGGAAATATTTTTAAAAGAATAAAAATTATAATTGTATATTTTAAATTCACATCACTCTAGATAAAGTTAATCTCCCATTTTTTAATTTTAAAGATACAATTGCTGTTGTTTTTCAGGTGCTAAGTCATGTTCAATTCTTTGTGACCCCTTGGACTGCAGCAGGCCACGCTTCCCTGTCCTTCATTATCTCCCTGAGTTTGCTCAGACTCATGTCTATTGAGTCAGTGATGCCATCCAACCATCTCATCCTCTGTCACCCTCTTCTCTTCCTTCCCTCAATCTTTCCCGAATCAGGGTCTTTTCCAATGAGTCGGCTCTGTGCATCAGGTGGCCAAAGTATTGGAGCTTTAGCTTCAGCATCAGTCATTCCAATGAGTATTCAGGGTTGATTTCCTTTAGGATTGATTGGTTTGATCTCCTTGCAGTCCAAGGGACTCCCCAAGGGTTTTCTCCATTTGCCAACAAAGATCCGTCTAGTCAAGGCTATGGTTTTTCCAGTGGTCATGTATGGATGTGAGAGTTGGACTGTGAAGAAGGCTGAGCGCTGAAGAATTTGATGCTTTTGAACTGTGGTGTTGGAGAAGACTCTTGAGGGTCCCTTGGACTGCAAGGCGATCCAACCAGTCCGTTCTGAAGGAGATCAGCCCTGGGATTTCTTTGGAAGGAATGATGCTAAAGCTGAAACTCCAGTACTTTGGCCACCTCATGCGAAGAGTTGCCTCATTGGAAAAGACTCTGATGCTGGGAGGGATTGGGGGCAGGAGGAGAAGGGGACGACAGAGGATGAGATGGCTGGATGGCATCACAGACTCGATGGTTGTGAGTCTGAGTGAACTCTGGGAGTTGGTGATAGACAGGGAGGCCTGGAGTGCTCCGATTCATGAGGTCGCAAGGAGTCGGACACGACTGACGACTGAACTGAACTGAACTAAACTGAAAATGTTAAAGCTAGTTTTGAAAACTAATTTCAAAAGCATCAATTCTTAGGCGTTCAGCCTCCTATTTATGGACCAACTTTCTTATCCATGCATGATACTGGAAAAATCAGAACCTTGTCAGCAAAGAGATGTTTCTGCTTTTTAATATGCCGTCTAGCTTTGTCATGGCTTTCCTTCCAAGGAGCAAGCATCTTTTAATTTCATGGCCACAGTCACCATCAGCAGTAATTTTGGAGCCCAGGAAAATAAATTCTGTCACTGTTTCCACATTTTCCCTTTCTATTTGCCATGAAGTGATGGGACCAGATGCCATGATGTTAGTTTTTTTAATGTTGAGTTTTAAGCCACTTGTCTATGCTGTGTTTGGAACTGAGACTAGTTCTATATTGAGATATTTTTTCCTCAATTGCAACAGTTCTTGAATAAACTGTGGTATTACAGCTTTAAATACTGTCCAGCTCTGGTTTTCTTTGGCAGAATGAAGTTAAAGCCAGATGCAGCAAAGTTCTGAAGCCCATCATAGACAAGGCTAGATGAAGAGTGACTACAGACATCTTTTATAATAAGCATGGGTTTTGGTGGTATACGGACTTCCCTGGTGGCTCAGATGGTAAAGCGTCTGCCTGCAATATGGGAGACCCAGGTTCAGTCCCTGGGAAGATCTCCTGGAGAAGGAAATGGCAGCCCACTCCAGTATTCCTGCCTGGAGAATCCCAGGGACGGAGGAGCCTGGTAGGCTGCAGTCCATGGGGTCGTAAAGAGTCGGACACGACTGAGTGACTTCACTTCACTTCACTTGGTGATATACAATGGCAAAATGCTTTTTAAAAAACTGTTTAATTTAAAGATGAGTTAGGGATTTTTTAATATCAGATTAGGAAAAGTGTTTTAAATTTTCTGATCTTTTAAAATGAAAAATGGCTGTCAGGAATATGCTGACAGTTTCAAAAAAGTAAATCAGGACTCAATATGTCCTTTCAAACTGAAGGTTCATTGAACAAGGAACATGAAATCAAATACCTTACAAAGTGCATGATGTGGAGAGAGCATTTTGAATATAGGTGGGAAATGTTTATGTTATTATGTGATTTTGTTGTAGGAAATCTCATAAATATATTACCTATAATTAATGTCATATCTGTAATACTCTAGAAATTTGAAAATGGAATTTTTACTTGATTTAAATATCTCAAATGAAATTTCAATAAAGTTTGAAATTATTTAAATGCAAAAAATCTGATGTACAGAAAGATGGAAGCTTGCTAAAACTTTTTCAATAAAAACCTTTACAAAGTTGAAAGATGGAATTGAAAAATCACTTATCCTTAGATCGCTTATCCTTGTGCTGTCTTTGTGGGATACTCTTCCACATGCCTGCATAGACGTTTGGGGGACCCATATATATTGCTATCTTTCCTGCAGTGTTTTCTCTGACTCCATCCTGTGCCCAGTTGGAAGTACATACTCTTTCTTCTCCAAAGTTTCATAAGTTTGCCAGTGACTGTGTAATCTTAGTTTATATCCATATTTGTGTAATATCTAGTACATATAGGAAACAGAACTGATTCACTCCACAACTCATCGAATTCTGCAACACATTCATGTGTAGAAGAGAGCCTGAAGTGTCTCCATCCACTCAGTCAACAATTTTTTTGAGCAGCTACTATATTCCAGTTTTGGATACTATAGAAGCTATACAATCTGCACAAATAGAAGTGGATTTGTCTTATTCCTGTTATAAAGTTTAACACCATGAAAATCCTATTCTTCAATTTGATCCATGCATTAATTTCAGAAAATTCTCAAATTATTAGCCTATAATTCAGTTTACAATTCATCTTACATGTACCCATTCATGGAGGAAAAATCAAAAAGATCTATCCAAATAACTCAAGCTTTGTAAATATAAAATGCTCCTTAAAATTTAAATATTATATGACTTACAAGTAATGAAATGCTATAGCTAAAGAAAAGTCCCAGTGTGCACAATGATATTATTGGAAACTACTACATAGTTCTACCATATTGTGTTTCTACTACAATAGATAGTACCCAGGAAAAACTGGAAGATGAGGTAAAGAAGAAGTGCTAAAAGAAAAAACTGTTAGTGTTAGTGAGGAAAGGCTATAAAGGGGAACTCCTAAGGAGTTTTTCTCTATTTTAGAGAGTAAGAGTCTGAAACCTACCTTTATTATATGTTATTCCTGATGAAAAGTCAAACATGTTCAAAAGTAAAATCAGAACATATAAGTATGGCAATTCCATCTGTTAGAAGAAACAAGAATTATTTTCATTCATTTACTCTGAACACACTTTTTAGTCCCTTTTGCTATAAACAACATCATAGTAAAGAGAACATCTCTCTTTTGAATTAAAAATATTTCTCATTATGTGATAAAAGCAGGAAACAAAGGACTAAACTCTACACTTACTCCTTAGGTGGTGAGAAAGATATTTATAAATAAAATTATTGTAAACTAAAGAGCTGTGACTCAGGTTTTTCTGCAATCCATGTAACTGTTAGAGAGGCGTGATTAATTCTACAGCTGTATAAAACACAACCTGACTTGATAAAGACTCTGGGGATGATATAGTTGTACTTGATCTAAGATTCTGACTGCAATGCTCTTGAAAGTGACAACCCACGTGACTCCTAAGCATCCCTGCACATCCTTACTGGGTACCAAGAATGCAAGGCCCTTTTCTCAGGGTTGTGTTTGCAGCAAACAACCTTGAAGGATGAGGTAACATCTTCCCTGGACGAGCACAGGCTTGTTTCCATGAAGAATCTCCCAGCCTCGGTGTTATTCTGTAATGCACACCACTGTGTGTTAGCAAGTATCTGTTATGGGCCAAACTGTTTCCCACCCACCAAATTCATATTCTGAAGTCCCAAGCACCACATGTATCAGAATGTGGTCATATTTGGAGATGAGTGTCTTTACAGAAGTAATTAAGCTAAAATGAAATCATTAGGGTAGGCACTAATCAAACATGACTGGTGTCTTTATAAGAAGGGAAAATTTTGGACACACACTATACAGAGGGAAGATGATGGGAAGACACAGGGAGAAGGCAGCCGTCTACAAGCCAAGGTGAGAGGCCTGGGACAGTTCCTTCATTGTGGCTCTCAAAGGGCACCAACTCTGCTAACACTTTGATCTTGAAACTAAACAGGACTCTTTGGGACCATCTTGCTTTGTTTGGGACCCTATGTGGCCCCACTTTTTGAAGTAAAAGAGGTTTCTCCAGAAGTTTGCAGGTTTCTCCTGAGTCTCTAAAGGCTGGCTCAAGAGTTAAATATCAGGAAGTGTGATCATGAAAAAAAAAGAATAACTGTTGGGTGAGGAAACTGGTAATGATTTAAACAAAAGATTAATCAGATAGCAGAGTCAGAGGACCTTTAGTTCCTCCACTAAGATGTTTGACCACTGGAAAGTGACATAACTTATTCAGGTTCAGGTTCATTTTCTATTCAGTCAAATAGGGCCTACTTCAGAGGGTTGTTGTGAAAAGAACTGAATAATATACTAACACGTCCAACAGCTACTTTACACAGAATAAGCACTTGATAAATATTAGCTCTGAATCCATATTTTATACATTGAAGCAACCTCTTTATCCTTATCATATCATACTCTCCTACTCATCCTTAACAGTCAAATTACCTCCACTTATTCCCATTTAATGCTTACAAGTTTCATGTAATGGTCAGATATAGGGCACATATCTGGGCATTTCTATTCTCCAGCACCAAATAAATATTGGAAATTGTCCCAGAGGAGGAACTTATCTCCCTCACTATCTGGTATTTATATTTATCATGAAAGAGTGATTACACTATAAATTCACGTTATAGTGGGGCCTTTATTTCTTACTGTAATTTCCTCTCACTGGGATGCCCAACCAGTTGCACTTTTCTTTTTTATATTTTCCCAAGCTTTCTTCCATATAAGTTGACAAAGAGGAACCCAAATTGGGAGCCGAGTTTTCACAGCTTACTGGTTTAGTAGTTCGCTTAACTGTGGAAACTAGCCAATCAGCTGCTAGCAAGTACAGAGCATGCTTAGAAAAACCTAAAGGACAGGCAGTTAGAATTTCCAATTAACTGTCTCTTTCAAAGAGTGCTAAAGGAGGTCATTTTCTTTAAAAATCTTCAAGACATGGAGTTTATTCAAACCTATCATCTTTTATACAACATCCATCTAGGAAGGTTCAGAAACCTACAAGTGACTATCAACAAAATACTTCAGTCATCATGGGACTGAGTGCCTGAGGAGAGACAAAACTGATAAATGGTCATACCAGCTACCTACAAGGGGGTTTAAGGGAAGACAGTCCACCAAAGAGAACTTCATAACTGTGTCCAGAAAGAAGAATGGGACTTAGTAGGGAGTTGATTAGGGTTGATTGATTAGGGTTGCTAAGTAGGAAGTTAGACAGGAGCAACAAGGGAAGGCCTGGCTGAAAGGGATGCAAGCTAATCTCTAAACTTCATCTCAGACACACACAGCAGGGCTCACAGATATGCTACAAAATAACTACAGAGACTTTTCAACTCTTGCACATGTGTCCTAGGCACACAGTGGATATAAAAGACCACAGGGGCTTCTCCAAGAAACCTTAGGCAGTTAGGAGCCCATTAAGGGCTCATAAATATTCTACATCTAATTATAACAGATGGAATTATGGGAAGAGATAAACAACACAGCCTGCTGTTATACAACTTATAATTGTCATTCAGCCTTGAGCATATGCCCATCTGTATTCCCTTTCATTGACTGGTGGGTACAAGCCCTACTTTGAACCAAACATAACCAAAAGGAGAAGACTGGAAGTATAAGACAGGGAAGCCAAGAGGGTTTGCCAGGAAGGATAAGGAGGACTCCTTTTATTAGTTGAACTAATAAAAGATCTGTATGCTTGACCTGAATGAGTTGTAACCTGTCTGTTGTTCTACACCTTTTGGTCCATTGCTTTAAGGTTTTGTTGTTACAAGATAAGAACCAATGAAGAGAAATAAACCAACCCAACACGGTAAACAGAAAAGTGAATATACAAAGCAGAAAGACAGCAATGAATACTTGTGTTTGAGAATCAGTAAGATAAATTGCCAACATCCGCTGGATCATCAAAAAAGCAAGAGTTCCAGAAAAACATCTATTTCTGATTTATTTACTATACAAAAGCCTTTGACTATGTGGATCACAATAAACTGTGGAAAATTCTGAAGGAGATGGGAATATCAGACCACTTGACCTACCTTTTGAAAAACCTGTATGCAGGTCAGGAAGCAACAGTTAGAACTGGACATGGAACAACAGATGGGTTCCAAATAGGAAAAGGAGTACGTCAAGGCTGTATATTGTCACCCTGCTTATTTAACTTATATGCAGAGCACATCATGAGAAATACTGGGCTGGAAGAAGCACAAGCTGGAATCAAGATTGCTGGGAGAAATATCAATAACCTCAGATATGCAGATGACACTACCTTTATGGCAGAAAGTGAAGAGGAACTAAAAAGCCTCTTGATGAAATGAAAGAGGAGAGTGAAAAAGTTGGCTTAAAGCTCAACATTCAGAAAACGAAGATCATGGCATCTGATCCCATCACTTCATGGCAAATAGATGAGGAAGCAGTGTCAGACTTTATTTTGGGGGGCTCTAAAATCATTGCCTGGCATGCTGCGATTCATGGGTCGCAAAGAGTTGGACACGACTGAGCGACTGAACTGAACTGAACTGAAAATCACTGCAGATGGTGATTGCAGCCATGAACTTTAAAGATGCTTACTCCTTGGAAGGAAAGTTATGACCAACCTACACAGCATATTAAAAAGCAGAGACATTACTTTATCAACAAAGGTCCGTCTAGTCAAGGCTATGGTTTTTCCAGTAGTTGTGTATGGATGTGAGAGCTGGACTATAAAGAAAGCTGAGCACCAAAGAATTGATGTTTTTGAATGGTAGTATTTGAGAAGACTCTTCAGAGTCCCTCGGACTGGAAGGAGATCCAACCAGCCCATCCTAAAGATCAGTCCTGGGTGTTCATTGGAAGAACTGATGTTGAAGCTGAAACTCCAATACTTTGGCCACCTGATGCAAGAGCTGATTCATTTGAAAAGACCCTGATGCTGGGGAAGATTGAGGGCAGGAGGAGAAGGGGACGACAGAGGATGAGATGGTTGGATGGCATCACTGACTCAGTGGACATGGGTTTGTGTAGACTCTGGCAGTTGGTGATGGACAGGGAGGCATGGTATGCTGCGGTTCATGGGGTCGCAAAGAGTCAGACACGACTGAGTGAACTGGACTGAACTGAACTGAACTGAAGATAAATGATAGATGTATCTATTCTTCAGATTCTTCCTTATGTGAATGTTCTTGGTAGGGTTGATACTGAATTAGGGTGCCTTTGATTAGTGAGCTGATACTGAACTTTCTTGACTTGGTACCCTGACTGGTCATCAAGGTTACAGAGGCTATAATAAGTATGTTTTTAAATGGTGATAACAAGTCCTGTTTTACATTCATGTTTTCCTTCAGCTTCCCTGGTGGTTCAGACAGTAAAGAGTCTGCCTGCAATGTGGGAGACCTGGGTTCAATTCCTGGGTCGGGAAGATCCCTTGGAGAAGGAAATGGCAATCCACTCCAGCACTCTTGCCTGTAAAATCCCATGGATTGAGAAGCCTGATAGACTACAGTCCATGGGGTCACAAAGAGTTGGACAGGACTGAGTGAGTTCACTTTCACTTTCACTTTTCCTTCAGAATTCCTTTCACGTGGCCAGGTAGAATCTGTTTACACTCCCATCATGAAAGATAGCTGGTAGCTGGGTTATCTGTTCCTAAAGAGAACATGTCATAATCACATCTACCCCTGCCCTACTCTTTTCTGATGACTTTAACTTGAAGAAAGTTACTCATCAACCTGAAAGAACAGTGCAGAACTCAATAAAATATCTCTCCCAGTAGACATTCAGTCCCTCCTCCTCCATTAAGAGTATGGATTTTCTTTCAATCAGTTAATGTTGAATTACACTTTGATATGAATGAAAGTTCCCATAGCAGAGCTTTTATCTGTAAGTGGAATGCAAATATTCTTCTGGGAAACAAGACAGGCACTGGCATTTTGTTAGGAAATTAGAGGACAAGGAAAAGGGCTGATTGGAAAAAGATGTCTTGGACTTTTTCTGTAATTTTTCTCTGACTATAAAAGTTTTCATTATGTAACACTTGAAAAATATGAGCAAGTATAGAGAAATTAATTACCCATAAGCTAATAATCAAATATAACCACTGTTAACAATTTTGACATATTTCTACAACCTGTTCCCTACACATTTCTGTTTTAGGTAGGATCCTTCTGTATATAGCTTCAGTATATAGCTTTCAGTCATTGTCACTATAACCATTTTCTCATGTAATTCAACTTTTTTTTCAAAAACTTTCACAATTACATATCTAAAATAACTTGTTGTTCAGTCACTAGGTCATGTATTTTGGGATCCCACAGACTGTAGCATACCAGACTACTCTGTCATCCACCATCTCCCAGAGTTTGTTTAAACTCATGTCCATTGAGTTGGTGACACAGTCTAAACATTTCATCCTCTGCTGCACCCTTTTCCTTTTGCCTTTAACCTTTCTCAGCATCAAGGTCTTTTCCAATGAATCAGCTCTTCACATCAGGTGGCCAAAGTATTGGAGCTTCAGCTTTAGCATCCATCCTTCCAATGAATATTCAGGGTTTTTTTCCTTTAGGATTGACTGGTTTGATCTCCTTGCAGTTGAAAGGACTCTCAAGAGTCTTCTCCAGCACTACAGTTTGAAAGCATTCAATTCTTTGGCTCGCAACTTTTTTTTATGGTCCAACTCTCATATCCATACATGACTACTGGAAAAACCATAGCTTTGACTATGTGAAAGCTGCCTCTTGAGAAACTTGTATGAAGGTCAGGAAGCAACAGTTAGAACTGGACATGGAACAACAGTTGGGTTCCAAATAGGAAAAGGAGTATGTCAGGGATGTATACGGTCACTCTGCTTATTTAACTTATATGGAGAGTATATCATGAGAAACACTGGGCTGGAAGAAGCACAAGCTGATGTCAAGACTGCCGGGAGAAATATCAGTAAACCCTATACGTCAGCAAAAACAAGATCAGGAGCTGACTGTGGCTCAGATCATGAGCTCCTTATTGCAAAGTTCAGGTTTGCAATAGAAAGTAGGGGAAACCACTAGACCATGTATGACCTAAATCAAATCCCTTATGATTATACAGTAGAGGTGACAAATACATTCAAGGGATTCAATCTGGTGGACAGAGTGCCTGAAGAACTATGGATGGAGGTTCATAACATTGTACAGGAAGCAGTGATCAAAACCATCCCAAATAAAAAGAAATACAAGAAGGTAAAGTGGTTCTCCAAGGAGGCTTTATAAATAGCTGAGAAGAGAAGCAAAAGGCAAGGAAGAAAGAGAAGGATATACCCACTGAATGCAGAGTTCCAGAGAATAGCAAGGAGAGATAAGAAAGCCTTCTGAAATGAACAGTGAAAAGAAATAGTGGAAAACAATAGAATGGGAAAGACTAGAGATTTCTTCAGGAAAATTGGCGGTATTAAGGGAATATTTCATGCAAGGATGGGCATGATAAAGGACAAAAACACTAAGGACCTAACAGAAGCAGAAGAGATTAAGAAGAGGTGGCAAGAATTGGTACAAAAAAATGGTATTAATGACCTGGATAATCACAATGGTGTGGTCACTCACCTAGAGCCAGGCATCCTGGAGTGTGAAGTCATGTGGGCCTTAGAAACATTACTATAAACAAAGCTAGTGGAGGTGATGGAATTCCAGCTGAGCTATTTAAAATCCTCAGAGATGATGCTGTTAAAGTGTTGCAGTCAATATGTCAGCTAATTTGGAAAACTCAGCAGTGGCCACAGGTCTTGGAAAGGTCAGTTTTCATTCCAATCCCAAAGAAGGTCAATGCCAAAGGATGTACTGTACAACTGTGCTCATTTCACATGCTAGTAAGTTTATGCTTAAAATCATTCAAGCTAGCCTTCAGCAGTATGTGAACTGAGAACTTCCAGATGAATAAGCTGGGTTTTGAAGAGGTAGAGGAACCAGAGATCAAATTGCCAATGTCCTTTACTGGATCTAGAAAAAGCAAAAGAATCCAGAAAAACATCTACTTCTTCTTCACTGATTATACTAAATTCTTGACTATGTGGATCACAATAAACTGTAGAAAATTCTTAAAGAGATGGGAATACCAGATCACCTTACCTGCTTTCTGAGAAACCTGTATGCTGGTCAAGAAGCAATAGTTAGAACCATAGATGGAACAATTGACTGGTTCAAAATTGGGAAATGAGTAAGGCAAGGCTAATTATTATATCCTGCTTATTTAACTTCTATACAGAAGTTAACTTCTATACAGAGTACATCATGCAAAATGCTGAGCTCGATGAATCACAGGCTAGAATCAAGACTGCCGAAATATCAATAACCTCAGATAAGCAGATGATACCATTCTAATGGCAGAAAGTGAAGAGGAACTAAAGAGCTTCTTGATGAAGGTGAAAGAGGAGAATGAAAAAGCTGGTTTGAAACTCCAAATTCAAACAACTAAAATCATGGCATTTGGTCCCATCACTTCATGGCAAATAGAAGGGGAAAAGGGGGAAGCAGTGACTGATTTTCTTTTCTTGGGCTCCAAAATCACTGCAGATGGTGACTGCAGCCATGAAATTAAAAGATGCTTGCTCCTTGGAAGGAAAGCTATGACAAAACTAGACAGCATATTAAAAAGCAGACATCACTTTGCGGACAAAGTTTTGTATAGTTAAAGCTATGGTTTTTCCAGTAGTCAAGTACAGATTTGAGAGTTGGAACATAAAGAAGGCTGAGAGCCAAAGAACTGATGTTTTTGGAACGTGGTGCTGGAGAAGATCCTTGAGAGTTCCTCGGACTGTAAGGAGATCAAACCAATACATCCTAAAGGAAATCAACCCCAAATATTCATTGGAAGGACTGATGCTAAAGCTGAAGCTCCAATACTTTGGCTACATGTTCCAAAGAGTCAACTCTTTGGTAAAAATTCTGGGGCTGGGAAAGACTGAAGGTAAAAGGAGAATGGGGTGGCAGAGGGTGAGATGGTTAGATGGCATCACTGACTCATGCACATGAATCTGAGCAAACTCTGGGAGATAGGCAGGACAGGGAAGCACGGTGTGCTGCAGTCCATGGGAATAACAAAGATTCGGACATGACTTAGTGACTGAACAACAAGAACAATGACAATAACAATACAATAATTTCATTTCTGGATATTTATTTGAAGAAAATTTAGACAACTAATTAAAAAAGATATTTTTACTCCTATGTTAATTGAAGCCCAATTTACAATAGCTAAGATATGGAAACAACCTAAGTGTCCATCAACTGATGACTGAATAAAGATGTGTTATATATACACAATGGAATATTACTCAGTCATAAAAAGAGTGAAATCACAAATGGACCTAGAGGACATTATGATAAACGACATAAGTCAGACAGAGAAAGATGAGGACTATGTGTCACTTATACATGAAATATCAAAAACAAAACAGACGAACAAATATAACGAAACAAAATAGAGTTATAGATAAAGAGAACAAATTGGTGGTTGCTTGAGGGAGAGGAGTGGTGGAATAAGTAAATTAGGTAAGATAGATTAAGAGGTACAAACTTCCAGTTACAAAAAATTGAGTCACAGGGATGAAAGGCACAGTACAGGAAATATAGTCAATTGTACTGTAATATCTTTGTGTGGTGACAGATGGTAACTGGACATATCATGATGGATCATTTGTAACATATAGAAATATTGAATTACTGTATTGTACACCTGGAACTAATACAATATTGTGAGTCAATTATACTTCAATTAAAAAATATGTGTACACTGAAACAGTGCATTAAAATGCTAATGATGGCTATCTCTGGGGGGTGAGTTATGGGTGATTGTTGGTGTTTACTTTATGTTGATTTCTTTTATATATTTCTAGTTGTCCACAGTGAACATGTATGTCTTATAAAATCAGAAAGAAAGCCAATAAATGTCACTATGAAAACATTTTTTAAATAAAATTTTTTTAAAAGAAAGAATTGAGAAATTAAATTTCATTAAAAGTAGTTTCCTGCTGTGTGAAATGCACGTCAAGAGAATAAAAAAATATAGATGGGAGAAAATATTTGCAAAAGGAATAGGTGATAAAGAACTGTTATCTAAAACACACAAGGAACTCTTAAAATTAAAAAAAAATCCAGTTAAAAAATAGGTCAAAGATCTTAACAGAAATCTCATGAAAGAAGATATACATATGGCAGATAAGTATATGAAAACATGCTCCATATCATATGTCATCAGGGAAATGCAACTCAAAACAATACCATTGCACATGATTCCATTACACATCTATTAGAACAGCCAAAATTTGGAGCGCTGACACCAGTGCTGGAGAATATGTGGAGCAAAAGTGGCTCTCATTCAATGCTGGTTGGAATGTAAAATGTTACAGCTACTGGGAAAACAGTTTGGTGAGTTTTTAAAACTAAAACTAAACATACTCTTTTACCACATAATCCAGCAATTGCACTCCTTGGTATTTAGCCTAAAGCGTTGAAAACTTAAATTCACATAAACACTTGTAAATAGATGTTTGTCCTAGCAGTTGTATTCATAATTGCCAAAACTTGAAAGCAACCAAGATATCTTTCAGTTGGTGAATGAATAAACAAACCGAGGTACATCTAGACAATAGAATGTTATTCAACACTAAAAAGAAATGAGCTTTTCACAAGGAGGAAACTTAAATGCATATTGCTTGGTGAAAAAAGTTAATCTGAAAAGGCTAGTTATCCTACAATTCCAACTATTAATATATGGCATTCTGGAAAAGGAAAAACTAGAGACAATAAAAATATCAGTAGTTGACAGGAGTTTATAGTGGGGAGGAAGTGGTGAACAGGCAGAGCATGGCAATAGTGAAGATACTCTGTATGTTGTAATAATCATGAATACAAACCTACAGAATGCACAATACCAAGAATGAACCCTAAAGTAAAGTATGGACTTTGGATGATTATACATCAATGTAGGAAATTCATCAGGTGTAACACATATATGACCTTGGTGGAGGATTTTGATAACAGGGGCCACTATGCATGTGTCAGGGCAGAAGTGTATGGGAAACGTCTATACTTCCCTCTGAATTTTTCTGTAAACCTAAAACTTCTCTAAATTTTTTCTAGAAATTTGAAACAAATAAAATTAAGAATTACATTGTCCAAAAAAAGAAAGAGAGATAGATACTCAAATCTTACCCTCTACCCTCAGTCTTGTCCAAAAAACATGTGACATTTCAAAATAAATACAAAATAGCAGGAAACATCCATGCAAAGCTAATAAAATGGAAATATTTCAGCAGATAAGAATATTCTCCCTGGGATTTCCCTGGTGGTCAGTGGTTAAGACTTCATTAAGACTTCTAATGCAGGAGAAGCAAGTTTGATCTCTGATCAGGGAACTAAGATCCCACATGTCTCACAGCCAAAAAGGAAAAATTAAAAAAAAAGAGAGAGAGAGAGAGAGAGAGAGAGAGACTATTCTCCCTTCCCAACACAGAAAATACACAGAAAAAAAAAAAACTGTAACATAACATTGTAACCTGAATTAAAATGTTAAAACAAGAATTTGTACATGAAAACAAAAATTACCTTAAATAATAAGTTCAAAATAAATCAAACTAGAAACAGAGAAAAAATAAGATGTGAAATGAGAGTTAACCAAATGCAAGAAATGGATGACAAAGACAAAATAATCTCAGAAATTAAAGATTAAATTTCAAGAGGCCCAGGGGAAAATAGTTTTGATCAGAATATAGTAAGGGTCATAGAGAAGAGAAATGAAAACTATCAGGAGCACAAAATGAAATAAAGGAAATCATAAAAGTATTGGAAGAAAAGTAATAAACATAGGCAATGGGCAAAGGAAATCTAACATCTTCTCAGAGCAAAAGAAAGACATAAATATATAGACAAAAAAATCACAGAATGCCAACACAAAAAATGAAAATGGGCTCATATCTGGACATAGCTCATGAAATTTCCAGACAGAGAAACTCCCACTAAAGAGACAAGAATCAGATTAGCATAAGTCCTATGAGCAATACTGGATAATGGAAAAAATGAAGCTATGCCTCAAGGTTGTACAGCGCTCGTGAAATAATGAATGGATAAAGAAGGCATGGTATAAAATAAAAAATTTGAAAAAAATGAGGCATGGTATGTACATATATACACCCACACACATACACAATACAATATTATTCAGCTATGAGAAATAAGGATATCCTGCCATTTGCAACAACATGGATGGACCTTGAGGACATTATGACCTTGAGGACATTATGCTAAGTGAAATCAGTGAGACAGAAAAAGACAAATACTGTATGATATCACATATATGTGGAATCTAAAAAAGCCAAAAACTCATAAAAACAGTAAAATGGTGATGATTACCAGGGAATGGAAAGAGGGGAAGGATAGGAAAGATGTTAAGGTACAAACTTGCTATGAGAGTAAATGAGCCCTAGAGATCTAATGAACAGAGTAGTAAATATAGACAATATTTTGTTTTTTGGCTTTTGGCCTCAATGCACAGCATACAGATCTCAATTCACCGACCAGGAACTGAAAGCATACCTCCTGCAGTGGAAGTGCAGAGTCATAACCACTGGACCACCTGGGACCACTGGACCACCTAAGCTATCCTTAGACAATATTGTACTATAATCATCAAACTCGCTAAGAGACTAGATCTTAATTATTTCAGTCACTGAAAAGAAATGACAATAATGTTGCTTGATGGTGATGCTAACTGCACAACAATGGCCATCACATCACTACGCGTAAATGTATCCAACCAACATGTTGCACACCTTCGTTTTACACAATGTTATATATCAAATATTATTTCAACCAAAAAAATTTTAAATGTCTATTGATAATAACTGTTCATTACTTTGAGGAACTTAGCCTCTCTCTCTCGAACAAAGCTAGTGGAGGTGATGGAATTCCAGTTGAGCTGCTTCAAATCCTGAAAGATGATGCTGTGAAAGTGCTGCACTCAATATGCCAGCAAATCTGGAAAACTCAGCAGTGGCCACAGGACTGGAAAAGGTCAGTTTTCATTCCAATTCCAAAGAAAGGCAATGCCAAAGATGTTCAAACTACCGCACAATTGCACTCATCTCACATGCTAGTAAAGTAATGCTCAAAATTCTCCAAGCCAGGCTTCAGCAATACGTGAACCGTGAACTCCCTGATGTTCAAGCTGGTTTTAGAAAAGGCAGAGGAACCAGAGATCAAATTGCCAACATCTGCTGGATCATGGAAAAAGCAAGAGAGTTCCAGAAAAACATCTACTTCTGCTTCATTGACTATGTCAAAGCCTTTGACTGTGTGGATCACAATCAACTGTGGAAAATTCTGAAAGAGATGGGAATACCAGACCATCTAACCTGCCTCTTGAGAAATCTGTATGCAGGTCAGGAAGCAACAGTTAGAACTGGACATGGAACAACAGACTGGTTCCAAATAGGAAAAGGAGTACATCAAGGCTGCATATTGTCACCCTGCTTATTTAACTTATATGCAGAGTACATCATGAGAAACGCTGGACTGGAAGAAGCCCAAGCTGGAATCAAGATTGCCGGGAAAAATATCAATAACCTCAGATATGCAGATGACACCATCCTTATGGCAGAAAGTGAAGAGGAGCTAAAAAGCCTCTTGTTGAAAGTGAAAGAGGAGAGTGAAAAAGTTGGCTTAAAGCTCAACATTCAGAAAACAAAGATCATGGCATCTGGTCCCATCACTTCATGGGAAACAGATGGGGAAACAGTAGAAACAGTGTCAGACTTTATTTTTTTGGGCTCCAAAATCACTGCAGATGGTGACTGCAGCCATGAAATTAAAAGATGCTTACTCCTTGGAAGAAAAGTTATGACCAACCTAGATAGAATATTCAAAAGCAGAGACATTACTTTGCCGACTAAGGTCTGTCTAGTCAAGGCTATGGTTTTTCCAGTCCATTCTGAAGGAGATCAACCCTGGGATTTCTTTGGAAGGAATGATGCTAAAACTGAAGCTCCAGTACTTTGGCCACCTCATGCGAAGAGTTGACTCATTGGAAAAGACCCTGATGCTGGGAGGGATTGGGGGCAGGAGGAGAAGGGGACGATGAGGATGAGATGGCTGGATGGCATCACAGACTCAATGGACGTGAGTCTGAGTGAACTCTGGGAGTTGGTGATGGGCAGGGAAGCCTGGCGTGCTGCGATTCATGGGGTCGCAAAGAGTCGGACACGACTGAGCGACTGAACTGAACTGAAGCCTCTCTCTGTAGTCTGGTGGGAGGGCTAATCAAGAGTCCTTGCCTTGATGTAGACAACAAATTCACAGTTACCAAAGAGAAAAGATGGAGGAAGGATAAATTAAGAATGTGGGGATTAACATATACATACTATTAAATATAAAATAGACAACCAACAAGGCTATTGTATAGCCCACGGAATTATACATAATATTTTGTAATAACCTACAAAGGAAAAGAAACTGAAAAATAATATATATATAAAACTGAATCACTTTGCCATATACCTGAAATTAGCACGACATTGGAAAGCGATTATACTCCAATTTTTTTTTAAAGTAAAAACCAAAAAAAACCTTGTCTTTCAATAGCTATCTAGATTAATTAAATTAAACCCCTTAGCAAGCACATGCACATGCCTCAAGCCAGGACAAGCAGATTCTCCTTTCCTGAACCAGGAGTCACAAACAGAACAACAAAAAGACAGCTGATGGTGGGAGTCCATTCTTGAGGCAGGTTCCAGACTACATTGGTAAGTACATTCTGTATAATCCTCTCTGGAGCTGTCTAATCTTTATCTTTTCTTACCCTAGTTTATCAGCTTTTGAGTAAGTGAGCATCCCATTATCCTTCAAATAAACTTCTTGATTAAGTCATAAGTCTGTTTATACTGTAGGATCTGATACAACTAGGACTCAGAAAGTAAACTTGAAGATATTCAAAGCACATTATTCTCTTGTTAACGAAAACAACAGCAAAATGAAAGGGGATAAGGAACTCTAGGAAAACAAAATGCTCTATGTTAAAGCACCGCTTCAAATTGTTTCAAATCATGATAGAAGCCAGGGTGCTTTACTTTTCTGTTTTATTTTTTAAACCAAAGTTATACATCACATAGTTTAAACAGCCAAATAGTTCTACAAGTCTGGTTGCAAAAACACAGCAGTTCCTTGTATCTTCCACCCATCCAGAGACAATCACTTTCATTCTCCTGTAGTTTTGTGTTAGTTTTAGGCATTATTGATTGCCTTTTCACATCTATCTCTCTTCCATTCTCCCAACACATGTGAACCCTTTCTATTCCTCTATTATCCAACAATCTTTTGATCTGTTCATACAACTTTATTTCCACTCCTATTTCCCATCACTTTGTCTTTTAGCTTACTTTTCTAAGAATTTTCTCAATTTTGTCTTCCAAAGACTTTTCCTTTCCATAGATTCTATTCTTATGTCATGCTGTCTCTTCTGAGACAATATATTAACAGTAGGGTGTTTTTATTTAACCTCTTTACATAGATTCCTAAAAATCATTTTTTCCTTTTAATTTTTTCTGGTTTCAGTCTTTCAGTTTTGAGACTTTTCCAGCATCCTTCATAATCCTTGGTTGTTTTCTTATATTTAAAAGCAGGTTCTATGAAGTTTGGACTTTCCTGGTGGTTCAGATGGTAAAGAATCCACCTGCAATGTGGGAGACCTGGGTTCAATCCCTGGGTTTGGAAGATCCCCTGGAGGAGGGCATGGCAACCCGTTCCAGCATTCTTGTTCTGGAGAATCCCCATGGACAGAGGAGCCTGGTGGCTACAGTCCATGGGGTTGCAAAGAGTCAGACATGACTGAGCAACTAAGGACACAACTATGAAGTTTATTTGAAGTTCATCATTGGATAAACCATCCAAGAGAATGGTCTATCAGCTCCAAAAAGTGATATGAAAGAGTAGCACATTCTGGAGAATTTATTTCCTTTGGGAACAGTCTCAATGTTTTTAACTCTATTCTCTTTGGCATCTCAAACTTCACCTGGTCTTTCCATATCCTTTCCAAAGAGATGACAGGCTGCTAGCACTCTGGGGCATCAGTATTTAGTATTCAAGCATTCATCTCCACCTGTTTTCAGTATAGTGCCTCCTTTTTCCATATGCTTGACTTTGATCAGTCCAGCAACTCTCTGCTTTACCCTCTCCCAAGAATAAATCTTCAGCTACTCTCTGCGTGGGGAGGGGCAGCTGCCAGACTGCACAATACTGAGGATCTAAAAACTTCTTCCATGGGTATTCAAACAATCCTACTTTCAGTCCTACGTTGATCTCCACTTCAGGACATATTCGTTGCTTGAGTCCGGAACCCTTAGGGGGTTCTGCAGTACAAACTCCATTGCTTCCACTCTTGCTCAATGCTAGTTTAGGATTTAGCTTTCCTAGGTCTGCTAATTCAGTTATCATTTATCCATCTGCTTTCCTGCTTGCTAAATTTTGTTCCCATTGTCACATCTCTAGTTCTCTCTGTCCCTCTGGATTTATGCCACTTTAGAGATCCTTTTAATGTTTAGTTTATAGGTGTTAGAGTAAATATGATTATTCAAAGTCAATAAACAGAAATCCTAAATGTACCACAAATTTAATGAATTGATGTCCTTGTTGTTGTTCAGTTGCTCAGTCAAGTCCAACTCTTTGTGCCTCCATGGACTGTGGCATGCCAGGCTTCCCTGTTCTTCACTCTCTACCGGAGCTTTCCCAAACTCATGTCCATTGAGTCAGTGATGCCATCCAACCATCTGGTCCTCTGTTGTCCCCTTCTCCTGCCTTCAATCTTTCCCATTATCAGGGTCTTTTCTAATGAATCAGCTCTTTACATCAGATGGCCAAAGTATTGGAGCTTCAGCTTCATCATCAGTCCTTCTAATGAATATTCAGCACTGATTTCCTTTAGGATTGACTGCCTTGATCCCTTTGCAGTCCGAGGGACTCTCAAGAGTCTTCTTCAACACCACAGTTCAAAAACATCAATTCTTTGACACTTAGCCATCTTTAGGGTCCAACAGTCACATCCATACATGACTACTGGAAAAACCACAGCTTTGAGTATATGGACTTTTGTCAGCACGTAGTGTATCTGCTTTTTAATATGTTGTCTAGGTTTGTGACAGCTTTTCTTCCAGGAACAAGCACCTTTTAATTTCATGGCTGCAGTCACCATCTGCAGTGATTTTGGAGCCTGAGAAAACAAAGTCGGTCACTGTTTCTATTGTTTCCCCATCTATTTGCCCTAAAGCAATGTGATCAGTTACCATGATGTTCAATCTCTGAATGTTGAGTTTTAAGCCAGCTTTTTCACTCTCCTCTTTCACCTCCATCAAGAGGCTCTTTAGCTCCTCTTCATTTTCTGCCATAAGGGTGGTGTCATCTGCATATCTGAGGTTATTGATATTTCTCCCTCTTGATTCTAGCTTGTGCTTCATCCAGCCCAGCATTTCACATGATTTACTCTGCATATAAGTCAAATCAGCAGGGTGACAATATACAGTCTTGACGTACTCCTTTCCCAATTCAGAACCAGTCCATTGTTCCATGTCTGGTTCTAGCTGTTGCTTCTTGACCTGCATACAAGTTTTGCAGGAGACAGGTAAGGTGATCTGGTATTCCTATTTCTTTAAGAATTTTCCACAGTTTGTTGTGATCCACACAGTCAAAGGCTTTAGGGTAGTCAATGAAGCAGAAGCAGATGTTTTTCTGGAATTCTCTTTTTCTATGATCCAGTTGGAATTCCATCACCTCCACTAGCTTTGTATATAGTGACACTATCTAAGGCCCACTTGACTTTGCACTCAGAGATGTCTGACTCTAGGTGAGTGATCACACCATGGTAGTTATCTAGGTCATTAAGATCTTTTTTGTATAGTTCTTCTGTGTATTCGTCCCACCTCTTCTTAATGTTTTCTGCTTCTATTAGGTCCATAGCATTTCTGCCCTTGACTGTGCCCATCTTTGCATGATCTGTTCCCTTGGTATCTCTAATTTTCTTGAAGAGATCTCTAGTCTTTCCCATTCTATTGTTTTCCTCTATTTCTTTGCATTGCTCACTTAGGAAGACTTTCTTATCTCTCTTTGCTATTCTTTGGAACTCTGCATTCAGATGTGTATATCTTTCCTTTTCTCTTTTGCCTTTTGCTTCTCTTCTTTCTGAGTTATTTGTAAGGCTTCTTCAGATACCATTTTGTCTTTTCTGCATTTCTTTTTCATGGGATGATCACCACTGCCTGTACAATGTTACAATCCTTCATCCATATTCTTCAGGCACTCCATCTAGTAGATCTAATCCCTTGAATCTATTTGTCACTTCCACTGTATAGTCATAAGGGATTTGATTTAGATCATACCTGAATAGTCTAGTGGTTTTCCCCACTTTCTTCAATTATAAGTCTGAATTTTGCAATAAGGAGCTCATGATCTGAGTCACAGCCAGCTCCAGTCTTGTTTTTGCTTCCTGTATAGAGCTTCTCCATCTTCAGCTGCAATGAATATAATCAATCTGATTTCAGTATTGACCATCTGGTGATGTCCATGTGTAGTGTCATTCTTTGTGTTGTTGGAAGAAGGTGTTTTCTATGACCAGTGTGTTTTGTCAAAACTGTTAGCTTTTGCCCTGCTTCATTTTGTACTCCAGGCCAAACTTGCCTGTTACTCCAGGTTATCTCTTGACTTCCCACTTTTGCATTTCAGTCCACTATGAAAAGGATATCTTTTTTTGATGTTAATTCTAGAAGGTCTTGTAGGTCTTCAAAGAATAGTTCAACTTCAGCTACTTCAGCACTAGTGGTTGGGGCAAAGACTTGGATTACTTTGATAATGAATGGTTTGCCATGGATATAAAGAGATCATTCTGTTGTTTTTGAGATTGCATCCAACTCCTGAATTTTGGACCGTTTTCTTGACTATGAGGGATACTCCATTTCTTCTAAGGGATTCTTGCCCACAGTAGTAGATATAATGGTCATCTGAATTAAATTTGCACATTCCAGTCCATTTTAGTTCACTGATGCCTAAAATGTCAGTGTTCACTCTTGCCATCTCCTGTTTGACTACTTCCAATATACCTTGATTCATGGACCTAACTTTCCAGGTTCCTATGCAATATTGTTCTTTACAGCATCAGACTTTACTTTCACCACAGGATACATCCACAGCTGGGAGTTGTTTCCACTTGGTTCAGCCTCTTCATTCTTTCTGGAGCTATTTCCTTGTTCTTCTCCAGTAGCATATTGGGCACCTACTGGCCACCTACTGGCAGAGGGAGTTCATCTTTCAATGTGTGTTTTTTTTTTTGCCTTTTCATACTGTTCATGGGATTCTCAAGGCAAGAATACTGAAGTGTTTGCCATTCCCTTCTCCAGTGGACCACATTTTGTCAGAACTCTCCACCATGACCTGTCCATCTTGTGTGGCCCTACATGGCATGGTTCGTAGTTTCATTGAGTTAGACAGGGCTATGATTCATATGATTAGTTTGGTTAGTTTTCTGTGATTGTGGTTTTCATTCTGTCAATTGATGGAAGGTAGTAAAAAAAACTTGCTTTTGATACTAGGTACCTTCTTTATAAAAATTTAGATTTAATTGACATATAACATTATATTAGTTTTGGGTATACAAGATAATAATTCGATATTTGTGTACAATGTGTGGGGGGATGACCACCACAGTAAGTTTAGTTAACATCTATCCATTGTTTTTGATGGTCTAGAGATTATGACATCAGACCCACTGGACCCAGGCCCCTGGAAATGAACAGTATTTACACAACCATTGTGGCTGACATAACCTAAGGTGACCCACACAGATTCATGTTTCTGTATAATCCCCTCTCCCTGAGTGTAGGTAGGATCTGTGACTTGTTTCTAACCCACAGGATATGGCAAAGGTGATGAGATGTCACTCCTCTGATTAGGTTATATCATATGACACAGGTAATGGTAGGTCACTCCTGTGATGATGGTTCATTACATTACACATAAGAAGACTGATTTTGCTGAAGGTATCCTCCTTTTGGCTTTAAAGGAGTAAATGGTCATGTTGGGAGCTGCTTGTGGAGTTGGGCCATGCAGCAGGGAACTGTAGGCATTCCCTAGGAGCTAAGGGTGGTCCCAGGTAGTCAGAAGCAAGGGCCCTCAATTATACAGCCATAAGGAGAGACAGTCTGCCAACAGTCTGAACTAAGACATGAATTCTCCCCAGTTGAGTCTCCAGATGGAACATCAGCCCAGCCCACACTTTGATTGAAGCCCTGAGACTCTAAACGGAAAACCAGTTAACTTGTGTTTGGGCTCCTCAACCACTGGAAACTGTGAAGTAATAAATGTGTGTTGTTTTAGGCCACTAAGTCTGTAGTGCTTTGCTACACAGCAGTGGGGAGTTAGTACAGGTCACAACAAGGATTTCATTGACCTGCAAATAGAGACTGTTACCCAGCCACTCCAGGCTATTCTGCCTCTGACTCAACAGATTAAGAAGGAAGTTATTCTACTGGTCAGTGTGATTGATCTTGACTACCAAGCAGAAAGCAGTCTGGTTCTACACAAGATGAGTAAGCAGCGGTATGTATGGCTTACAGGAGACTCTTCCAGGGCATCTTTTAACACTCTCATGTCTGTAATTAGAGTCAATGGAAAGCTACAATAACCCAATTCAGGCAGGACAGCTAATGGGGCCAAATCCTTGAGGAATGAAGATGGGAGTCACCCCACAGACAAAAAACCATAATCATCTGAGATGCTTCTAAGGGTAAAGGAAATAAGGAATAAGGAATTAATAGAAGAAGACTGTTACAAATATCAACAACAACCATATGACTAGTTAAATAAATAAAAACAATAATAGTCATGAGTATTTACTCCTAATTCTACTATAAACATGTGTATATACATACATATGGGTTTCCCTGGTGGCTCAGCCGTAAAGAATCTGCTTGCAGTGTGGAAGACCTAAGTTCAATCCCTGGGTTGGGAAGATCCCCTGGAGAAGGGAACAGCTACCCACTCCAGTATTCTGGCCTGGAGAATTCCATGGACTATAGTCCATGGAGCCACAAAGAGTCAGACATGGCTAAGCAACTTTCACTTTCATATATATATATATGCACATTATTTGGATATATCCAAATATTTTTGTGGCTTTCCCTCTCTCATCCCCTTATCATTTAGCATGTGATTAATTATCATTAAAATACATCTCAGTATTTAAATTACAGGATACAAAGGAGAAGAGTACTATCACTGAAGGACTCTGTCATCTTCTGGGGAAAAGGTTAGCCTATTTCAGTTGTACAGGGCAGAACCATAGCGTGTAAGGCAGAAATGTGACTGTTTCACTGTCTTTATTTGGCCATTAAGTATGATTTAAGCAGCTATGTATGAGAGCCGAGTTGACAAGGACTGTGGTGCTTTTGTGGTGTGTCAGCTTGGCTACATTCCCCAGAGTTCTCTTTCTAGCATGTTTCTAGTTAGGTTGGGCTACAAGGGCTATTTTCTCATGAGCTGGAAGACAAATGGAAAGCAGCAGCCATTTTGTAAAGTCCATGTACCTTCTTCAAGTTATCCAATCAACCACTAATCTAGGTACTGCTGTGAAGGGATTTTGCAGGGGCAAAGACCCTAACTTGTTGACTAACAAAACAGGAGAACATCCTGGATTGACAAAGAAATTCAGAGGCTTCAAATTTCAGCTGTTGCTCCTGGGTTCCAGGCTGCTTGTGATCTTTTCTTTGTGATCGCCTGACCTACAGACTCCAAGCTTGCTTGGCCAACCCCCCACATTGCATAAATCACTTCCTTATAATAAACTAGTGTGTGTGTGCACATATTCAGATATATGTCTCTCTATATATATACATAGATAGATACAAAGACAGACAGATAATCTTCTGGTTTTGCTTCTTTGGCTGAACTCTGATACAATAATAATAAATGTCACCGACTGGTTTCTGACATTTAAACTGAGCTTATTGAAAAAGCATAGGTTTACAAATCAAAAATAGAGGAATCATCATCTTTTATAAAGTTATGGAGGCAATCACTTAAAGAACACAGAAACCATTAGGAAAGATGTCTCTGGAGAAGGAGACTAAGGTCAAAACTAAATGGAACCTGAAACTATAGATTTTCATCATTATTTCTTTGGCACTACTTTGTTACTACATATTTGTATATCTTCAAATAAAAGAAGGCAATGTATAATGTATTAAAAGAAATACACACACAGACACACACATATATAATCTATACATATAATTTTCCTCC
This sequence comes from Aepyceros melampus, assembly GCA_006408695.1. Taxonomy (NCBI): domain Eukaryota; kingdom Metazoa; phylum Chordata; class Mammalia; order Artiodactyla; family Bovidae; genus Aepyceros; species Aepyceros melampus. Next base: position 29,484 of record SJXQ01003495.1, read on the forward strand.
CCAGTAGAGAAATATAGATTGGAGCAAAGACTCTGCAGTTAGATTTCCTGGACTTTTAATCCTATAGTCTTTGTTAACTGTGCTGTTTTGAAAAGGTTAATTATCCTTCTAGCCCTCAGTTACCATCTCTGAAAAATAGGGGTAATAATACTATTTATCTTACACATTATATGAGTGTGTGTTCATATACACTTTTGCTTTTCCTTTTAAAGTAGCTTACTTTACATGCTGTTATGTTCTATACTTTTGAATCTAACAATGCATCCTGAAGCTCTTTCCTTATAGCTGCCCCATTCTTGTTAGTGGTTGTCTCTTATCCCATTGTGTGGATGTACCATAATTTATACAACCAGCCATAATTTATACACAATTATGTGCTATAATTTATGTAACCATAATTTATATAACCTAGGACAGACAATGCTGTTGTTTCTAATCTTTTTCTGTTATAAAGAATACTCTCATCAACATATTATTTCACACATTTGTAAATATAAGATAAATTTCTGGGAATGAAATTATTGGCTTAAAGAAAAGTTCTTTTAAAATTTTACTATTACCATGGAAGCAATCTAGATGTCCATCAGCAGATGAATGGATAAGAAAGCTGTGGTACATATACACAATGGAGTATTACTCAGCTATTAAAAAGAATACATTTGAATCAGTTCTAATGAGGTGGATGAAGCTGGAGCCGATTATACAGAGTGAAGTAAGCCAGAAAGAAAAACACCAATACAGTATACTTACACATATATATGGAATTTAGAAAGATGGTAATGATAAACCTGTATGCGAGACAGCAAAAGAGACACAGATGTATAGAACAGCCTTTTGGACTCTGTGGGAGAGGGAGAGGGTGGGATGATTTGGGAGAATGGCAGTGCAACATGTATGATACCATAAGTGAAATGAATCGCCGGTCTAGGCTCGATGCAGGATGTAGGATGCTTGGGACTGAGGCACGGGGATAATCCAGAGAGATGGTGTGGGGCGGGAGGGGGAGGTAGGGGTCGGGATTGGGAGTTCATGTACACTCGTGGCTGATTCATGTTGATGTATAGCAAAACGAATACAGTATTGTAAAGCAAAACAAACTAAAAAATAAAAATTAATAAAAAAAAATAAGATTTTACTATTACCAAATCTCCCATCACTGCTGATGTGGAAATTAAGGCACACTGTTGCCAACAGCATGTGAGGGCCAGTGTCTCCACATCCTCACCTACTGAAGCTATTATGTCATGGAAAATATATTGTCACAGTATTTGCATTGCTTATAGTATATACTCTCTTTTTTTTAGAGGTTTTGCCCATTTATCTTGAATGTTGATCTTTCTTACTGATTTGAAGCATTCTTATATGTTAAGGAAATTAGCTCTTTGTCTATGAGGTGAATTATAAAGAATTTCCTCCATCTGTCCTTTGTCTTTTGACTTTTTTATGGTGACATGATTTTTAAAATAAAAGGAATTTCTCTACTATTCTGTGGTAATTTATGGTTTCATTTTTAACATGACTTCTTTGATTCATCTGGAAATTATTTTGGTACAATCTGTGAAGTAGAGATCCAATTTTTTTTAGATGGCTACTCAGTTGTCCCAACACTATCTACTGAATAATCCTTTTTTTCTCCACTGTTTTGAAATAAGACCTTCATTTAACTGCTGTGTATATTTTGGGTCCATTTCTGGGTTTCCTTTGGATTGTTGATTTACAAAAGTACCAGTATCTCATTGTTTTCATTACTGCAGATAAGCTTTTATATTTAGTATAGTTAATGCCCTTTCATTAATCTTCACTTTTCAGAACTTCCCTGGTAATTGTTTATTTTTCCACATTATTTTTAGAATAAACTTGTCCAGTTCCAAACAAAAAAACAACAACAAAAACACGCTGCTTGGATCAGTCACATTAACTTAAGGAGAATCAACATGATGATGATACTGAATTTTCCTATCTAAGTGTGGCAATACTCTTACATTTCTTTAGGTCTTCTTTTTTCACGGTGCTTTACCATTTCTTCACATGAATTCATGTTTCATGTTAAGTCTACTCCTTTATTTTAATCTTTTTCTAAATTGTGCAAAGTGGTAATTTCTTCATAACTTCTTCTAACTAGCTGTTAATTGAATATATGAAATTCTGTTTCTGTGCTTTTTGTCTCAGTGACCTCACTGAAATATTCTACCACTTAGTCTTTCAATTGATTTCTCGGATCTGCAAATGATTTAATCTCCTTCTTTTTTTTTTTTTTTGGATAGAAAAAGGTACAGAAGTTTATTATTTAGAGTGGCCATAACCAACACCAACAGAAAATATAATAGGTCTGTAATATATATTCATATAATAAATAATATATATGCAATAGTTCAGATGTAGCCAAGCAGGACGAAGTTATCCCCTTGTATGTGCAGAACTCAGATTCTCCTCTTCCCAATCTCATCTTCGGTCTGTGGTTCAAATCTCTCCCCTAATTCCCTCAAGATCTTCCCCTGAGGTGGAACAAGCTGGACCATGAATGCTCTGACTCAGGATATTTTAAAAAATATTTATTTATTTGACTGTGGCTGGTCTTAGCTGTGGCACTCAGGATTAATCTCCTTCTTTTAAAAATCTGTACTGTTTCTACTTCTGTCTAATCGCAATGGCCATACCTTAGGAACAAAGATAATTATGATGACTTCATCCTTATCGCATTTCTGATTTTAATGGAAGTGCTTATAGTATTTCTTTATTAAGTGTGATACAATTGTTAGTTTTCAGCAGCTTATGGTTGTTTGATTCTAGAGTTGCTAATCTGTTAAAAATCATTGCATTCAAATGAGCTCAATTCATCTCAGTTCATTATACCCTAGCATACTGATTTTAATCTAGACTCTCAGAGAGGGAAAGGGCTTGTTGTAGAGTCAGCAGCTATGTGGGATGGTGGTGGTGATATAAGATTTCTGACAGTAACCACAAATGCAGATGACTGTAAACTTTGAGAACCAAAAAAAACAAAAAAGGGATCAGGGTAAATAAGTCATAGAGAGAATTATAGTGAAGAAAAACTGAACCAGTTTTACAGATGGAACAAGATTCCTTGCAGCCTGGGGTTGATATTCAGACCAAAACAAGTTGGCTATTGGGAAATTACTGGGCAATATATTTCTAGTAATTTCTAGAGCTCTTCAGTTTGATCATCACACTTAGAAAGAAGAACTGAAAGCAGCTAGGGAAAAAAAGGAGAGAATACTTGCAAAGAAATAATTAGAAACACAATTGACCTTTCTTTAGTGATAATTAGGACCAGGAGGCAATGGAAAAATACCTTCAAAATGTTCAGCAAAATAACCATCAACCTATACTGTGTGCCAATCAAAACTCTCTCTCAGGAATGAGGTTAAAAATAGAGCATTTACTATCAAGAATTCCACACTAAGGTAAATTCTACAGTAGTACTTCAAGGAAGAAAATGACATGACCTCAGAAAAATGATTGGAAGTACAAGAAGGAATGATGAAATAAAGGGAAATATAAAAAGAAAAAAGGTACACAGCAATCCCACTGTTGGGCACACACACCAAGGAAACCAGAATTGAAAGAGACATGTGTACCCCAGTGCTCATCGCAGCACTGTTTACAATAGCCAGGACATGGAAGCAGCCTAGATGTCCATCAGCAGATGAATGGATAAGAAAGTTGTGGTGCATATACACAATGGAATATTTCTCAGCTATTAAAAAGAATGCATTTGAGTGGATGAAACTGGAGTCTATCATACAGAGTGAAGTAAGTCAGAAAGAAAAACACCAGCACAGTGTATCAACGGATATATATGGAACTTAGAAAGATGGTAAAGATGACCCTAGATGTGAGACAGCAAAAGAGACACAGATATAAAGAACAGACTTTTAAACTCTGTGGGAGAAGGCAAGGGTGGAATGATTTGAGAGAATAGCATTGGAACATGTATATTACCATATGTGAAATAGATCTCCAGTCCAGGCTCGATGCATGAGACAGGGAGCTCAGGGCTGATGCACTGGGATGACCCTGAGAGATGAGATGGGGGGAAGGTAGGGGGGGGTTCAGGATGGGGACACATGTACATCCATGGCTGATTCATGTGAATCTATGGCAAAAACCACTACAATATTGTAAAGTAATTGGCCTCCAATTAAAATACATAAATTAATTTACAAAAATAAAAGGTAGTGTTCTTCAGTTTAGTTCAGTTCAGTCGCTCGGTCGTGTCTGACTCTTTGCGACTCCATGAATCACATCACGCCAGGCCTCCCTGTCCATCACCAACTCCTGGAGTTCACTCAAACTCATGTCCATCGAGTCAGTGATGCCATCCAGCCATCTCATCCTCTGTCATCCCCTTCTCCTCCTGCCCCCAATCCCTCCCAGCATCAGAAAAGTGTTCTTAGATGCAACTAATTTTGATTTTGAATTTAGGAGTCATCTGAAAGGATATTTTGTGACCCACACAATTGCTGGGAAGGCTCACAGGAGCCAAGACCACAACCAAAGTATTGTTCCATAGTACAGTCCATGAGCACATTTTGCTGCTGCAACCAAAACACTGAAAGCCTGCAGCTTGCTGCATGACCTCCAATGACCAAATGTCAGATACTACCTCTGCAGACAGGATGTTCCTGGAATTATCTACTGCTCCTGCTTCTTTTTGTCATAAACTCTGCATCAAAGTTGATGTGGGCGCCCCTAACTGATCAAACCTAGGTCATATGCCTGGGATGTATGGCTCAGTGGTAAAGAATCCACCTGCCAAAGCAGGAGATGCAGGTTTGATCCCTGGGTCAGGAAGATCCCCTGGAGAAGGAAATGGTAACACAGTTTAGTATCCTTGCCTGGAAAATCCCATGGACAGAGGAGGGTGGGTTGCAAAAGACTTGGACACAATTTAGCAACTAAACAACAACAGAATTGCAAGGAAGGCTGAGATACCAACTATGTAGCATTTTGGGTTACATTTCACAAAAAGACTTCTATGTAATAATGTCCTAAACATTGGTATATGGGGTGCTGAGCAACCCAACACATCTGACAATGTCCACTACAGGCAGAAAATTTTAAATTAGATCAGACCATTGTCATAAAAAATAAAACCAATAGGACAAAGCCATCACTAAGGCAGAATGTTTTAGCTAAGATTTTTAAAATAACTAAGACTGTTGTGAGCAGAGTGAGAGACATAATTTAAATAAAATATTTTATTGGAAAAATCACAGCTGAAAAACCCTTGAAAGTGGAAAACCCCAAGTAGATATCCAGAAAGTGGAGAAGTTCCAGGGAAAATCCCCTTGTTTGTGCCAAAGTATTATGCCTCCCTACATGGAACAACTGATTGGTTCAAGATTGAGAAATGAGTACAACAGCTGTCACCCTATTTGTCAGCTGTCACCCTATTTGTTTAACCTATATGCTGAGCACATCACGAGAAAAGCCAGGCTGGATGAGTTACAAGCTGGAATCAAGATAGGTGGGAGAAACATCAACAACTTTAGATATGAGGGTGATATCACTCTAATGGCAAAAAGCAAAGAGGAACTAAAGAGTCTCTGGAGGAGGTGAAGGACGAGAGTGACAGAGCTGGCTTAAAACTAAATATTAAATAAACTAAGATCATGGCATCTGGCCCCATTACTTCACGGCAAATAGAAGGGGAAAAGGTGAAAGTAGTGACAGATTTCCTCTTCTTGGGCTCTAAAATCACTGTGGATGGTGACTGCACCCATGAAATCAGAAGACGATTGCTTCTTGGCAAGAAAGCTATGACAAACCTAGATAGTGTGTTGAAAAGCAGAGACATTACTCTGCCAACAAAGGTCCATATAGTCAAGGCTATGGTCTTCCCAGTGGTCCCGTATGGTTTTGAGAGTTGGACTGTAAAGAATGCAGAACGCTAAAGAATTGTTGCCTTTGAACTGTGGTGCTGGAAAAGACTCCTGAAAGTCCCTTGGGCAGACCAAGATTGCTTTAAAAGGTGAGGGGGGAGCACAGAACTATAGGTTGTAAAAAGCAGGTACGGCAATGCACTGAAGAGTAGGCAGGTGCGGTATAACACCAAAGCAATAAGCAGAAATTCAGAAAAGTTGGATTGGGGCAAGAACTGGCAATAACAAACACTGAAAAGTAATCATGAAATCATATATGGTAAGACACTGGCATTTTTATAAAGAGAGACAAAAAAGAACTCTTTGTGTTAATTTTCAAAAAATTTTAATAATTACTTGATTTACTCATTCATTAAAAAATATTTAAAGATCTAAACATAAGACCAGAAACTATAAAACTCCTAGAGGAGAACATAGGCAAAACACTCTCCAACATAAATCACAGCAGGATCCTCTATGACCCACCTCCCAGAATATTGGAAATAAAAGCAAAAATAAACAAATGGGACCTAATTAAACTTAAAAGCTTCTGCACAACAAAGGAAACTATAAGCAAGGTGAAAAGAAGGCCTTCAGAATGGGAGAAAATAATAGCAAATAAAGCAACTGACAAACAACTAATCTCAAAAATATACAAGCAACTCCTGCAGCTCAACTCCAGAAAAATAAATGATCCAATCAAAAAATGGGCCACTACAAATGGCTAACAAACACAAGAAAAGATGCTCAACATCACTCATTATCAGAGAAATGCAAATCAAAACCACAATGAGGTACCATTTCATACCAGTCAGAATGGCTGTGATCCAAAAATCTACAAGCAATAAATGTTGGAGAGGGTGTGGAGAAAAGGGAACCCTCTTACACTGTTGGTGGGAATGCAAACTAGTACAGTCACTATGGAGAACAGTGTGGAGATTCCTTTAAAAATTGCAAATAGAACTGCCTTATGACCCAGCAATCCCACTGCTGGGCATACACACCGAGGAAACCAGAAGTGAAAGAGACACGTGTACCCCAATGTTCATCGCAGCACTGTTTATAATAGCCAGGACATGGAAGCAACCTAGATGTCCATCAGCAGATGAATGGATAAGACAGCTGTGGTACATATACACAATGGAGTATTACTCAGCCATTAAAAAGAATACATTTGAATCAGTTCTAATGAGGTGGATGAAACTGGAGCCGATTACACAGAGTGAAGTAAGCCAGAAAGAAAAACACC
>SJXQ01003496.1:0-11391 GCA_006408695.1 Aepyceros melampus
TTTTTTTTTTGCCAGATGAATGCCCAAATTGGGATACAGAGTCTGGTAAAACAGCAAGAAAAATGTTCCTATCTTCAAATAACCCGCAAAGTCATAGATTCCTAGAAATAACCTAGGGCTCTCCCCTAAATCAGCTTTTATTCTAAATGTTGTGTGTGAGAAACTTATTAGAATGCTTTTGGAAGAATGTATGACCAACAACTTTCTTACGAATTGTCCTCTTTCTGATGAAATATCAACAGAACGTCAGCTGTTCAACACAGTTCAAAGTATAGATGATTATTCCAGTTTAACAATGGACTCTGGCTTACCATTTGAGGAATATGACATGTCAGACCTTTTTGAAAATCTCGCAGAAATAGATCAAGAGTCTATGCTTAGTATTATTTCCCATAGTTTAATGGAAAAATTGTCATGCAGTATACAGCAACCTCCCAGAAGTCCACCAGTTACAGACAAACATTTAACATACAGGACAAACAAGAGACCTTCCAATTTCCCGAAAGCAAAAAGGCCAGAATGAAAAGAATCAAAACAGAGTAAAATCTCTGTGCGATTCATGAGTTATGATAGCAAACCTCTGACAGGACCATCAAATAATCTTAGGGTGATTCATTCCAAGATGCAAACCCCATTCAGTAAGCAATTTTCAGGAAAACTCCCTTCTCTACCTCCTCTTCGAAGACCAGATAAAAAGGCAACAGCCTTTCTTAACATACAATATCCAGGAGGCATGAACACGGGTGTGTACTCTGCCACATTTCTGAAGGAAGTAATTGTGGATATTTTTCTTAATCTCACCACCTCATTGCAAGGCAGAAATGTGAATATCACTGAAGCCCAGCTTAATGAGATGAATATATTAGATATCAACTGTGTGGTGAATGAGTTTAATACCTCTCAAGTCGCTGTTTTACGGGACATTGAAGAAAAGATGTGTTTTCCACCAGTCTATAAAGAAACTGTTAGTAAGAGTGTTGACTCTGTTTATAATGATGTATCATGGGACTACACATTGCAAGTTACCTGTAGTGATCAGGTGGCATATGCTGCCATGTCAGTAGCAGAACAGATAACTAGTGGCATATTGAAATACAGTATAGACTACCAGCTCCCATTGTGCTTTATAAGAAAGCTCATGCCTAATTCATATTACTCTCTCAAAGCTGAATATATACTACTGAAACTTCAAAACACCCTAAGTGAACTTAATTACCAAAGTCAACATTCAACAGGCTATATCACTATGCTCTCATACTCATTTTTAGCAGATGTCATCAGAAGACTATTATTTCAGCTCATTCCTCCACCCAGTGAGGCTTCATGCTTAGGAAGTAAATACTTAAAGACTTCAGATTTTAATGAGGCATCCACCTGTATAATAAATAAAGTTTTGTTAGCCATTTCAAAGCATAAGATTTGGCTCACTAAATATGATTGTCAATGTGTATATACAGAACAAAACCTTCAAAATATGGTAGAGTCTATTTATAATAATATTTTGCATATGTCTGACTCACTTGGGTCAATACAGAAAAGTATAGAAAGCCAAATCCCAATTATGGTTGACCGAATGGCCAGTCTTGTTATTCAAGAGATTATTGAAAATCATCTTCAACCCTTTTTGCGTGAAGTGGGCTTACCTCATTCAATGTCTCCATTGGATGAAATATCAAATATGGTTAAAGAGGTTCTCGGTGAAGTCACAGGGTCACACAGACCCCAGAAGTCATCATCACTAGATATAAGGTTTTATCCTAATGCATTTGTAGAAGAAATTGTTGCCAGACTATTATCAAAGGTCTTCAATCCCAAATATAACATGGAGAGTGATTTGGATAAAATGACCCCCAAAATAGTAAACTCAATAAACAACCATTTTAGCAAGGCTAAAATCTTCATTCTTCATGATGACCAAGAGCAGCCTTTCCCCACTGTAGATGCAGACACCATGGATGAACTTGTCAATTCAGTTTACAAGAATGTTCTGAAACAGCATGGTCTGGCTGTTGATAGTAAAAAAAATCAAAGACAGTGATATTTTAAAATATCACCAATTTAATTGTAGCAGCTATATCTGATTATCTTTTTCACCCACTGTTTTCTGGAAATTTATCAGCTTCTTCCTAAACTATTTTGACAGCAGAGAACATAATTCAGAACATCTTTAGAGGCATCACTAAACCTACCCAGCCAAGCCAGCATTTATCTCCATATAACACCTTGCTGCCATACACATTTTTAGAAGAAATAATCAGAGAACTATTATCTAGAATCTCTCCTTCTGCATCTAACTTGGTTCCATACAGCAAAACTCCAAAAGATAGATCAGAAGTTAATCACAGTGAAATCTCTTCAAAGTTAATCAGTGATATTAGGACGAAAATTTCTCAACATGAGATTTGATTTTCAAAAGATGAAGATGAAACTGAATCTGTTTATTCAGAGGATGATGTTCAGTGTCTCGTTGATTCCACATTCAGAAATATTGGGCAAAACTCTGGGTCTCAAGAAGCAGTTGAGCACTATATCACAAGCAGTGACAATGTTTTTATTGATAGAATAGCAAGTTTTATCATTAAAAATATTTGCCAACAACATCTTCATCCATTTTTGTACGGAAAGTTGCCATTTACTTCATCATGTAGATACTTTGATAGGACAAGAAGAAGACTGGTTTTTTTGCCAGTGTTTACTCCTCAGCCTTTGTGGAAGATGTGATCTCTGGAGTTGTAAGCAAAATATTCCACAGAGCATTAGGTATTGTACAGACAAAATCACTAAGAGATTCAGAAAAAGAACTGTTGGAAACAGCCAAAAAATTCATATATTTGATAACGGAAGAATTCTCAAAAGTTCAAGTTAATACCCTAAAAATGCTGAGGAACAATTGTGTTTGCCACCAGTAGATAGAGACATAGTGATAAAAATTATCAATGCAGCATGTAGCAAGGTTTTACAAGAATATGAACTGGAACCTAATAAGGACTTTTTCAATGACACCAAACACTGGCTGAGAGGCTTACTAAAATTATCCTGGCTGAAGTTTTTGATTTCCAAGTTCCACCATAATTCATAGCAAAGCTGCCTTTCGAATCATATTCAAAACTCAATGCTGATGTTTTGATAAAGAGAGTTCATTATGCAATCAATACATCAAGACTCTGAAGACAGACTTGTACAACATATACCACCATATTGTCACATACACATTTGGAAAAAATAGTAACTCAGATTTTATCTCAGATAAGTCTATTGAACTGCAGTGCAGAAGACCCATACTAGTTGCAGTCAGACTTCAACAATACAGTTGTGAGACTGATTGATGAAATCATATGAATAATTTCTAAACATTAAATATGAATCATCAAAGATGGAAATGAAAAACAAAATGTGATTTCAGAAAACAGTATCCAGGCTATGGTTGATGCCATATATACTGACATTTCTCATTCAAAGCTATACCAGTCTGTTTTGAAAGATAAAAATGGCATAAGTAATATACCTGTAACAAAAATAGCAATACTGCAGTGCAGAAGACCCATACTATTTGCAGTCAGACTTCAACAACACAGTTGTGAGACTGATTGATGAAATCATGTCAATAATTTCTAAACATGGAATATGCATCATCAAAGATGGAAATGAAAAACAAAATGTAATTTCAGAAAACAGTATCCAGGCTATGGTTGATGCCATATATACTGACATTTCTCATTCAAAGCTATACCAGTCTGTTTTGAAAGATAAAAAAGGCATAAGTAATATACCTGTAACAAAAGTAGCAAGTTATATAATAAGGGAAATATTTAGCCATCATCTTGAGTCATTTTTACCTGGAGATAAAACTTTTCCTTGTACAATGGAGCAAATATATCAGCAGAGAGCCATAGATCCTAAACAAAGAGAATTATCCTTCATTCTGAATTCAGCTGTCCTTTTGGAGGAAGTAATTTCTGAGCTTTTATGCAAAATTCTTTGTATATTTCATATGTCTTGGCTACTGAAAATCCATGTAAAGCAAAAGCCAATGTTACAGATATTGTTACAAGATTAGTAAAATCAATTGTGCTGGAATTCACCACTTCACAAATTTTAGTTGCAGATCACTTGCATGAAAACCTCTATTTTTCAGAAGTATACAAAGAAATGGTTTAAAAAAACTGTTAATATTATTTATGAAAAATATTAGATGGCTGTCAATCTCTGTTTCATATTTATAGAGCTATAGAAAATGATGCTGTTAGTTTTGGGGAAAAATATATCAGCTTCTGTTAGAAGAAATTTATGATTATCAGGTGGAATCATTAGTTTTAGGAAAATTAGGAACTTCCTCCTATTCCTCCCTCCAAGAGGAGGGAATCATCAGAAATGTACTCAACACCATCAGCAATGATAGCCATGACTTGCCATCATGCATTACGGTATTGCCTCATTCTCTTTTAGAAAATATGATTTACAAGCTTCTGGCACTTATGTTTCCTTCACCTGAGACTGAAATAGAACCAAACTAGGAAGAGGTGCCACCAGATTATGAGTTTGTGAATGCAGCTTCAAAACTAACTGATGATATTATAACAGAAATTTTTGAACATGAGATTAGACTTGCCAAGGCAGAGGAACATGTGGAAAATTTGCAATTAGGGGCAATTGATGACTTTGTTGACTCTATATGTAACAATATTATTTTAAAAATTCAGTTTGAAGATGAAGTACAGAAAGATGCATACAAAAGAGGAGGCTCATTCCTTGGGAGAATAGCTGGTTTCATTATGATGGACCACCATCTGCAACAATTTCTATGTGATGAAAAGTCATTTCCCAGTGACTTACCCAGAAATGATGACGTCACTGAACTCTTGAATCCCTAAAGAAAAGATACAATCCTTCCCCCAGACTTCTGTATACTCTGCTACATTTTTGGAAGATTTCATTGACCTTGTTCACAAATTTTATACTCTACCAAGAATTGCTGAAAATCCTAAGGACAAAGAGATATCGGAAAGAAGTATGATGGGCCTGGCTATTAAATTTGCAAATGTTCTGATAGGGGAATTCAGGAAAAGCGAAATTAAAGTCCTAACAAATGCTGAAAAAATGTTTTCATTTCCACCATAAAGAAACAGTTGATAAAGTATGTGATTCTGTGTATGATGAGGTGACAGAAATATATGGATCTAAAAATGTTCCAAAACATGGTAGAAGTAACATTGTTATAGAGATGGTTGCTGCTTTAACCAAGAAGCAATCTCTGCTTTCAAGATTCAGCCACTTTTTTCAGGAGGCTGGTCTTCCCCCTTTTTTTCATTTCTAGATGCGGATAGCATCATGCAAATAATTCAACACCTACCATATAAAATCTTTACAAAGATAAACAGAAGCTTGAAGGAGAACCCAGTTTCTTCACTGGAACAATTATCTACACTTATTCCCCTAACCTCAGACCTGAAAAACAAAATGGACACTTTGGAAATAGAGGGCAGAGCAGTTAATGGAAAAGAGAACTTCAAAAAGAAGACATCCAGCATCCAGCAGCCAATATGTATTAATATAAGTAGTATTATGAAGAGCAAAATAACTACCATAGCATTAGAGTCAGTTGGAGGTATGGCAAAGAAAAAGAACGGGGATGAAAAGAAAAAGGAAACTTCAATTGGAAAAGATGAGAACATATCAAAACTTACTTCAACTACAACCAGTGTGAAAAGTAAAGATACTCCAGGGCCGGATTTGGGTATAGCATTTACAAAGAATGAAATCAAGAAGAAAGACCGTGTGTCTAGAAAAGATGAGAAAGGGCAAGGTGATGAGCTATATGAACATCTTTCACCAGCTATGGATGATACAAAAAACAAAATTGTCCTGGAACCAAGTTTTGAAATATGTGGTAAAAAGAAGAGTGACCAAAAACAAGGAAGTTCATTAGGAAAAAGGGATATACCTTTTGAATTACCATCTCTGACATCCAAGGTGAGAAATACAGAGATCCAAGAAAAGAGGAGGGATTCTCCAGCTTACCCAGCTGCAAATGACAAACAGATCTTACATTCTAAACATGCCAAAAATGTCCCTGTAAGCATTTACAGAAATGTTTTAGAACCATCTTCTCTCCAAGGACCAGTGGATGATTTAAATTACCCAAGTCTCCTAGGTGAAAATGCAGCCTATGTAACTCAAGCTTGTGGCCAGGATTTTGCCCAACGTGCCTCAGTGAATTCAGCTAAACAAAATGCTCCTGCAAAAGAGGAAGAGAGTGAGATCCAAAGGTAACCTCCTAAATGGGACAATCCTCAGAACCTACTAGAAAATAAACCCAGGATTTTCCCTGGGTTTTCCCAGAAGATGTTATCTCTGAAATAGTTAACAAATTGATTTTTTCTTCCTCACTGAATGCATATGATGCATGTCAAAATGTAACCAATGATGTACATCCAGCTGAGCTCTGTGGCATGGCTATGAAACTGATTGATTCCCTGTTAAAGGAGTTTTTGGATGCTCAAATTAAAGTATTAAACCCAGATCAAGGAATTAAGTTCCTTCCATCTGAGGATATTAGCAGTTCATAAAGCACCTCTTAGGCAAAAAGAACTGTCTGTGTTTAAAAGACCTTCCAAGAAAAAGATAATTATGGACAATATACCACCCATACATAATATGGCACCTGTAACTAAAATACCTTCTTCAGATCAGACACCTTTTATGGCAAAATACAATCGATTGATAAAATGCTGGTCAATAAGATTGTTCACTCCTCTATATGTAATATCTTACAGGATTATAGATCTCAAGACTCCATCTGTGAGGATATAAATTTTAATGTTGAAAAATTAGGAAAAAGGCTAGCTAATGCAATAATAGAAGAAATTCTTCAGTATCAGCTAAACTTGCTATTTTATGATGAGGTTTCAGATTCAGAATATTTGCCTCTAGAATATAAGAATGTTATGAAAAACGTCCATAAAGTGGCCCAGTCTGCAAAGAATGTCAAACATCATCACCATATACTATAATGCTGCCTTACTAAATTTTAGAAAGGATAATGTCTTCTCTTCTATCAAGAAGTTTTTCAACAGTAGCCAAAGCTAAAACAGAAATATCTGAGGATAATTTGTACAGAGTTAGATTTCCTTCAAATGAAGTTAGCAAGTACAGTTAAAACAGAGATCTCCAAAGATGAAGATATGATGATACAGTATGTAAAATCCTTACATCCTAATAATGATGAAATCATTCAGTTAGTGGTTCAAAGTGTTTATAATAATCTCTTGCCTCAATTTGGATCTCAAGAGAGCATACGAAAGTGTATTTAGCAGTGGCTGCGAAATCCTTTCAGAAGCCATAGTTAATTTAGTTGTACAGGAAGTGACTGGAAACCAGTTACAAAATGATTTTTCTGGAGAACTAACACCACTTCAGAGTACAGAAATTGATAATATTATTGAAAATATCCTTAGCAGTGTTATCCAAACCAGTGAAGTTCCCCAGCCTCAACCATCCTGGGCTTACAAACATAATAGAAGAAATTGCTGTAAAGTTTTTGTCAAGGCTTCTATCTATGTTTCTAAAAGTAGATAAGGAACAAAACAATTCTCTGAACACTGAAATGCAAAAAAATAAGCTCAACAATTTTGAGTTCATTCCAACAATCTATCTCTAAAAGTCATATTACAGTAGTGCCACAGGCCAAAGAGTCCGCCACTATATCTTTAACAGATAGTGCAACTATGAAAAAAGTAGTTACTTCTCTTTACAGCACTGTTTTAAAGCACTGTGGCTCCCATATTTCAGTGTACAAAGATTTAATGGGTAAGAGCAATGTCCTTTCTGATATAATATGATTTTTAATGGTGAAGGAAATTTCCAATTCAGAATTTCATCCTCAAGAACAGGAAGAAACATCAAGTTCAGAGTTAGTTCTAGAAGCCGTCAAAATTATGGAAAAGGTGGCTAAGACTATTGATGATCTGAAGTCAGAGAAAAAGTCTCTCACCAAAAAAGAGGCTGTATTAGATGCCAGGTTTTTAGAGGAAACACTTGCCTTGTTCTTGGCTAAACTATTCAAGTTGCCAAGTGCCTCAAGCAAAGATGCTGAAAACTTATCAAAGCCTGAGTTAAATAAAATTTCATCTCAATTGACAAAATCCATGACAGCTGAAATTTCCAGGAAAAACATTAGTACTGTAGCTGACAATCCTGAAGAATACTTTTTAAATCCAGAAAGCATAGAAATTATTTCTCAGATGGTTGATTCGGTTTATAATTGTGTACTACAACAATCTGGAATACATGAAGAAATTTATCGTGATATGAAAGATACAAATCACATCTTTCCTAAAGAAATGGCTTCTTTAATTATCAGGAAAGTTTCCAGTTGTCCATTAGCAATGATTAGCTCAGGAGATCCATGTGCTAATCTCTTTGGTGATTTGGACATTGATCGAATTGTTGAAATGGTGCATGAGTATGCTATTGAAATAGAACCTGGACTAGAGCAAAAAGGGTTAGATCAGGGTTTAAGGGAAGAGGAGCTTTCATCTAGGATAATTCCTCACCTGGGCAAATAACCAATTAATGTTGATCCCGACATTGTTGCAGAGCACTTAGGGGTCATTTCTATAAAAACACAGTCTCTTGACAAGCTGCAGACCGAGTGTTTAACTAGGACTGGGCACAGCATTGAAACACTGAGAAGAGCATCAATAAATGGGAAGAGTTACTCCACTGAGATACCTGCTGCGGGAAACAGAATTGAGTGAAGTAAGTCAGAAAGACAAATATTGCGTATTAACACACATGTATGGAATCTAGAAATATGATACTGATAAACCTAATTGCAGGGCAACAGTGGAGACCCAGACATAGAGAACAGACTTGTGGACACAGTGGGAAAAGAAGTGGGACAAATTGAGAGAATAGTATGGAAACATAAATATTATCATATGTAAAATAGATAGCAAGTGGGAATTTGCTGTGTGACACAGGGAGATCAATCTAGCGCTCTGTAACAACCTAGAGGGGTGGGATGGAGTGGGAGATGAGAGAGGGATTCAGGAGGAAAGGGACATATGTACACCTATGGCTGATTCATGTCAATGGATGGCAGACATCAACACAGTATTGTAAAGCAATTATCTTCGAATTTAAAAAAAAGCTGTGGTACATATACACAATGGAATATTACTCAGCCATTAAAAAGAATATATTTGAATCAGTTCTAATGAGGTGGATGAAACTGGAGCCTATTATACAGAGTGAAGTAAGCCAGAAAGAAAAACACCAATACAGTATACTAACGCATATATATGGAATTTAGAAAGATGGTAACGATAACCCTGTATGTGAGACAGCAAAAGAGACACAGATGTATAGAACAGCCTTTTGGACTCTGTGGGAGAGGGAGAGGGTGGGAAGATTTGGGAAAATGGCACTGAAACATGTACAATATCATATATGAAACGAATCACCAGTCCAGGTTCAATGCAGGATACTGGATGCTTGAGGCTGGTGCACTGGCACGACCCAGAGGGATGGTATGGGGAGGGAGGTGGGAGGGGGGTTCAGGATGGGGAACACGTGTACATTCATGGTGGATGGCAATACAATATTGTAAAGTAAGTAGCCTCCAATTAAAATTAATAAATTTAAATTTTTTTAAAGATTTTGTAGGAAATAGGTCAAAAACAGATAAAATCTTGTTTTCAAATATTTATTTATTCCATTGTCAAATTTACCTTCTCTAAGCATTCTCTGTAATTTCAAATTTTATTCAACCAAACATCTTCATAGTCCACCATGGAAATCTAGGGAAGTCATTTAAAGCATACACTTTGCATAACATTAGGAAAACAGTCAATAAAGGATTCATACTTTTCTGCAAAATTTTATCAACTGTGAGTTGAAATCACCAAGAACCAGGCCCAGAACTGGTGTTTTCTTGCCACTTGAACAAAGACTGCTTTATTAGGAAATACAAATTTTATTGGAACTTTCTTTTATAGATTTGAACTCAACTATGTTCTACCATTTCCAGAGGAAGTAGTATTTCAGACAAAATTTTCCTTTTTGAGAATCATCTTTCTAATTTTAGAAAATTGAGCATTTTATAAATAACACAAGCAGTGTGGAGGTATAAACTGTAACCGTTTGCTACCATCTAGTGGAAATGCTAAGTTTTGCATGGAAACATTTTTCACTTTAACAGTCATTCTGTTCTACTTCATTTGGTACTTTCCTCTGATTATTGGTTACATGAATTTGTAATGAATAACTTCTTGATATTTGATTCAAAATTCTTAACATACAAGGAACAAGTGTAAGGGACAATATAGAAAGAGATGAAATGTCTTCTGAAAACACATCACTGAACTTCTCATTTAAAATAAAAATAAACTATTTTGATAATCATTCATAAAGTGATCAGAGGGATGGGTCAAGGATCATACTCCACCTAAATTTACACTCAAAAGACTTGGTTTTCATGCATATCAGTATTGTATCTTCAGTCCTAGCTTGCTCCTATTCTACATAAAATGTAATTTATTGCCAGACTTTTCCTCAAGTTGTGTCTATGTCATGTAGAGCACGACTAGTATGTCTGATCAGATCATGAGCTCCTTACTGCAAAATTAAGACTTAAATTGAAGAAAGTAGGGGAAAGTATTAGGTCACTCAGTTACGTGCTGTGTTATGTTAAGTCGCTTCAGTCACATCCGCCTCTTTGCAACCCTACAGGCTATAGCCCACCAGGTTCAGGCAACAATACTGGAGTAGGTTGCCATTTCCTCCTCCAGGGGTCTTCCTGATGACCTAAATCAAATGCCTTATGATTATACAATGGAAGTTACAAATAAGATTCAAGGGACTAGATCTAACAGACAGAGTGCCTATAAGATAAGAATATATTTAGTTTTGTAAGAAACTACCAACCTGTCTTTCAAAGTGGCTATTCCATTTTACACTCCCAGCATTAGTGAATCAGAGTTCCTACTGCTCCATATCCTCATCAGCATTTGGTGCTGTTAGTGTTCCAGATTTTGGCCATTCTAATAGATGTGCAGTATTACGATATGTGATGTTGAACATCTTTTCAAATGCTTACTTGCTGTTTGTAAATCTTTCTTGGTGAAGTATCTTTTCAGATCCTTTACCAACTTTTTAATAGGGTTGTTTATTTTCCTATCAATGAGGTTTAAGAATTTTTGTATGTATTTCTTAAATTTTTAAAATTTATTTTGGATTGGAGTATAACTGCTTTACAATGTTGTATTAGTTTCTGCTGTACAACATGGATCAACTGTATGTATACATACATATATCTTCCCCCCCCTTTTGAGCCTCCCTCCCACCCATTCCCATCCCATCCCTCCAGGTCATCACAGAGCACTCAGCTGA
>SJXQ01003496.1:11532-27144 GCA_006408695.1 Aepyceros melampus
CTGTGCTATACAGCAGCTTCCCACTAGCTAGCTATTTTACATATGGTAGTGTATAATATGTCAACGCTACTCTCTCAATTTCTCTCACCCTCCCCCTTCCCGCACCATGTCCACAAGTACATTCCCTATGTTTGCATGTCTATTCCTGCTCTGCAAATAGGTTCACAAGTAACATTTGTCTAGATTCCATATATATGTGTTAATATATGACATTTGTTTTTCTTTCTTACTCACTTCACTCTGCATGACAGACTCTAGGTACATCCACATCACTACAAATGACCAATTTGTTCATTTTTATGACTGAGTAATATTCCATTGTGTATATGTACCACATCTTCTTCATCCATTTATCTGTTGATGATAATAGTCTTTAATCCAATGTATCTTTCACAAATATTTTCTCCCACTCTGTGACTTATCTTCTTATTCTCTTGACATTGTCTTTCACAGAGCAGATGTTTCTAATTTTAATGACATCCAGGTTATTATTTCTTTCATGAATCATGCCTTTGGTGTTATATCTAAAAAGACACCATCATATCCAAGGTCATTTAGGTTTTCTTCTATATTGTATTATATATTCTAGGAGTTTTACATTTAGGCCTGTGATCCACTTTAAGTTAATTTTTATATGGTATATAAAGTCTGTGTCTAGATTCATTTTTTTCATGTGAATGTCCAGTTTTACCAGCACCATTTATGGAAAAGACCATCTCTTCTCCATTCTTTGCTCCTCCGTCAAAGAACAGTTCACAAATATTTATGTGGCTTATCTGAGTTCTCTGCTCCACTGCATTGATCTATCTGCCTATTCTTTGACCAATACACACTTTGACCAAATCACACTATTTTGATTATTATAGCTTTATAGCAAGTGTTGAAGTCAGGTTGTATCAGGTTTTTGACATTGCTATAATCTTGCTATAAACTCTTATTAGTTCCAGGAGCTTTTTTGCCAATTATTTTGGATTTTCTTCACAGAAAAATATCCACTCAAGTGGGAAGAGAAGCTGGGGATACATTGTCCTGCAGAAGCATCAACTGTGTTTTCCAAGACTGACACGAGCTTGACTTGTATCTTCTGCAGTTATTGAGATACAGGAAGTAATGTCTGACTCATGCAAATGAAGTCAAAAATCTAAGGTTGAAAATGACAGGCCAGAATATACAATGAGAGAGGTGACTTTAACTGCACTTTCACCACAAACAGGAAAAAAAAGTCTGTATCTTTCATGGTTGACATGAGAACCCCATGAAAGTGAGTGTACTCAGATTTCCTTAAAAAGAAAGCAATGAGTAAGAACACCCAGAAAGGCAGATGACTCCAATACGCAATCTGAGGTCATTAAAAAAAAAAACGCTAAGGTGCCTGTAAGCACATTAGTTAAGGATTTCTTCCATATCGCAGAGCTCTAAAGCCTCATTACAACATGACATATCATCTGAGCATACGCTGTTCTCCACTTTCCCCTTTCTCTCTAGAGACTCCATCAAGGGCATTTACCAGGAGGATGTGTAGATGAAGACAGGAAAGGTGAAAGAGAGAAACTGTGTCAATCTTGCATGTATACACCATTTTAAAAACTCAAGCAGACATCAGCTTGAAGGAGGCAGAACTTCCCAGTACTCAGGAATGTAGCATTTTAATTATTATACTACACTTCACCTCTAAGACTTTGGAAGCAACCACAAGACGTTTGGTGACTGAAGAATAACCACCCAGTTATAGTCCCTCTCTAGAGGTTTCCCACCAGAGACAGTAAGCACAGACCTCCAAGACAGTTCTCAGTATAAGGAGAAGAAGAAAGTAACTTTGTCTTTACTATTATCAAAGGAAGCTGCACAAAGTGTGGGTTATGACCTATTCCAAAAAGAAGTCTTCTTTTTTGGATATTATAGAAAGTGCCTGGCTTCCATTTACCTCTAAATGTTGCAGAGTGACAATATCAAAAAAAATTACTAAAAGACGGCTTTCTTGGAACAGGATGTGTAAACAAGGACAGATAGCATAGGAGGTCACCTTATCTGTGATACAGGAGATGAAATGCTGAATTCAGAGTTCCGATGTTCAAATGAGAGCCAAGAATAACAATCAGTTCAGTTCAGTAGCTCAGTTGTGTCCAGCTGTTTGTGACACCATGGACTGTGGCACGCCAGGCTTCCCCGTCCTTCACCAACTCGTTTGCTCAGACTCATATCCATCAAGTCGGTGATGCCATCCAACCATCTCATCCTCTGTCATCCCCTTCTCCTCCTGCCTTCAGTCTTCCCCAGCATCAGGTTCTTTTCCACTCAGTTAGTTCTTTGCCTCAGTTGGCCAAAGTATTGGAGCTTCATCTTCAGCACCACTCCTTCCAATGAATATTGAGGACTGATCTCCTATAGGATGGACTGGTTGGATCTCCTTGCAGTCCAAGGGACTCTCAAGAGTCTTCTCCAACACCACAGTTCAAAAGCATCAATTCTTCAGTGCTCAGCTTTCTTTATGGTTCAACTCTCACATCCATACATGATGACCACTGGAAAAACCATAGCTTTGACTAGATGAACTTTGTTGGCAAAGTAATGTCTCTGCTTTTTAATATGCTGTCTAGTTTTGTCATAGTTTTTCTTTCAAGGAGCAAGCGTCTTTCAATTTCACTGCAGTCACCATCTGCAGTGATTCTGTAGCCCAAGAAGATAAAGTTTCTCACTGTTTCCATTGTTTCCCCATCTATTTGTCATGAAGTGATGGGACCAAGATGCCATGATCTTAGTTTTAGAATGATATTGTCCAACTCTTGTGATAAGTCCATGATGATAACATCTCCCAAGAATGACCTTGGAGCACATCCAGCATCTCCTCCCTCCCTTCACTGGCTACTTGGCCTAATTTGACCTTCAGGTTCTCACCTACGTTTCTCTAAAAGGGCAATGTAATCTTATCAGTTTCCAAGTAAAGGAGATCAAAAGTCACATGGAATAAGTTTGTCAGAGGAAACTAAGTTGCTAATAGCTCACACCATATGGGTAAAACAAGAGGATGGGGCTCCCTGAGGTACCACCACCAGCACACACTAGAGTTGGGATCACGCTTCCTGCTTTGGTGTCTGGAGACCTAATATCACAATCCAAATGGCAGAAGCAGTACAAAGGCAGGGAACTCAGATTTCCTAAACCGAAAAGCTCCACTCATTGGTCACCAGGATTGAATTAATACCCTTGGCTATTAAAATCAATAGCCAAGAGGACTTTCCTGGTGGTCCAGTGGTTAAGAATCTGCCTTCCAGGGCAGGGGACGTGAGTTTGATTCCTGGTCAGGCAACTGAGAACCCACAAGCCACCAGGCAACTAAGCCCATGTGCTGCAACTGAGGAGACCCAATGCAACCAAATAAACAAACAGTTTTTAAAAAAATCAAAAGCCAACAAATAATTAAGCCTTTTGGGGGGCCTTTGAAAATACAAAAGAGGCTCCCTCCCAGAGAACACCAAGAGAATCTACGTACTTCCCATGTGACAGGTGTGGGATAAGTTTGGACAAGAGATTATCCATATAAATTCTCTTTGAGAGTAACAATGAAACACTGATTCTAGAGAGAACCAAAATATTCACATATGCAGCAGAGTCTTCATACACCCTGACCATAAAAGAATGAGGGGAAATGAAGGGATACTGGCTTCCCCCCACTTTTGAGGTAAGTAAACTGGATGAGGAAGTACACTTGAGTGTCTGCAATGAAGGTTCTAGTGGGTGAAGGTACCCCAGGTCTGATAAGTCTCTGAAAGCCTCTCTTCCTAGGATGATCTAAGTGGCATGTCCACAAACATAAGGTCAAAACAAGAAACACCAAGTATCTGATACTCTACAGCAAGGTTCTAAGGTACCTTACCCAAAATTTCACCACAAATGGTTCAGCTGCCATTAGCCCACTGAACATACTTCTTGGATATAAAGACTTGAGCTGGAAGGAGGAAAAGTGTTTGGAAGGAGTTTTCTGTAGTAGACATTTTCTTCCAAATCCTGACTCTAGGCCTCCTCCCTTTGCCTAACCTTACAATTAAACACTCTATTTATTTAATAAATTAGAGGTACCAGCTGAAGAGAAGTGGGCAAGACAGGCTGAGATGGTTGGATGACATCACCGACTCAATAGACATAAGTTTGAGCAAACTCCGGGAGATAGTAAAGGACAGGGAAGCCTGGCGTGCTACAGTCCATGGGCTTGCAAATAGTCAGACACGACTTAGCAACTAAACAACAAACAAGCTGGGGAAATGCCACGTTTAGAGCCCAAATTTATTTTCTAAATTGTGTGCTCCACTGGGTCTGAAATACTGGTTGTCTATTTACCTTACTCAGTCATCTCTGAGAATCTGTGCAATATGGAATGATATGGGGTGTGAATAATCCAGGAAAAGTCTCACGGAGCTGCCAACTACTGATTTTGTTTTCCTTTGAAAGGGACACCATTGTCTGCTTGCACATATAAACTACAATCCTAGTAGATGTCTTTGCACATTGCTCCATTTGTAATGCAGGCGGGAATGTCAGTACCACTCTTTGTAAAAGTATCTATGGACAGAGGGACCCTTGAGAAGAGGTTAGGGTGTCAGGTCTAGTCTTCCTGGCTATGAGATATGGAAATCTCTCTTTTTTTTTTTTTACTTTATTTTACTTTACAATACTGTATTGGTTTTGCCATACATTGACATGAATCCACCATGGGTGTACATGAGTTCCCAATCCTGAACTCCCCTCTCACCTCCCTCCCCATACCATCTCTCTGGGTCATCCCAGTGCACCAGCCCCAAGCATCCTGTATCCTGCATCGAATCTAGACTGGCGATTTGTTTCTTACATGGTATTATATATGTTTCAATGCCATTCTCCCAAATCTTCCCACCTTCTCCCTCTCCCACAGAGTCCAAAAGTCTGTTCTATACATCTGTGTCTCTTTTGCTATCTCACATACAGGGTTATCGTTACCATCTTTCTAAATTCCATATATATGTGTTGCTGCTGCTGCTAAGTCGCTTCAGTCATGTCCAACTCTGTGTGACCCCAGAGACGGCAGCCCACCAGGCTCCCCATCCCTGGGATTCTCCAGGCAAGAACACTGGAGTAGGTTGCCATTTCCTTCTCCAATATATATATGTGTTAGTATACTGTATTGGTGTTTTTCTTTCTGGCTTACTTCACTCTATATAATCGGCTCCAGTTTCATCCACCTCATTAGAACTGATTCAAATGTATTCTTTTTAATGGCTGAGTAATACTCCATTGTGTATATGTACCACTGCTTTCTTATCCATTCATCTGCTGATGGACATCTAGGTTGCTTCCATGTCCTGGCTATTATAAACAGTGCTGCGATGAACATTGGGGTACACATGTCTCTTTCATTCTGGTTTCCTTGGTGTGTATGCCCAGCAGTGGGATTACTGGGTCATAAGGCAGTTCTATTTCCAGTTTTTTAAGGAATCTCCACACTGTTCTCCATAGTGGCTGTACTAGTTTGCATTCCCACCAACAGTGTAAGAGGGAAATCTCTTTTGTATTTGTGTGTGGCTGTCACTCTGGGAACATTTAGCCAGCTACCCTGACCTTATATTCTGGAATTACTACATCTTATTTGGGAGCCAGATTCTGAATTGAAGATGAATGGCCATGCCCTGTGTGGTGGTCTATCTGGGTGACCATGGTGCCTTGGCAGGTCAGGTCTGTTGAGCTTGAGGATCTTACTGATTCTCATCTTGGAAAGGTCCTTATCCATGTACTTCCCACATGGAGCACAAAAACAGGTGTGCATCTTGCTGTTCAGTCGCTCAGTCATGTCTGACTCTTTGCAACCCCATGGACTGCAGCATACCAGACTTCCCTGTCTTTCACCATCTCACGGAGCTTGCTCAAACTTATGTTCATTGAGTCGGTGACACCATCCAACCATCTCATCCTCTGTGGTCCCCTTCTCCTCCTGCCCTCAATCTTTCCCAGCATCAGGGTGTTTTCTAAGATATGCATCTTGGGTCATGTGCAAATTACTTTCATCTCCAGAGGGGCTGAGACCAAACTGAAAACTCATAGGAGACTGCCCATGAGTGATTCAAAATATAAAAAGGTGCATTTGGAAGGATACTTTTCCAGGGCAAGCACAATGGCCTGCATTTCCACTTTTCTTTGAGGTTAGACAGCTTCCTCACTACAGCCCATCTGCCTTAAACTTAGCTGATTAGTCAGTGAATCAGACCAAGCATCCCCAGGGACCTCAGTGCAACAAAGCCACCAAAGGCTAAGGTGCTGCCACAGTATCTGCATCTGAGGCAGCTCCCTCTGGAGAGTGACTGGGTAGCTTTTCCTGCATGTCTGAGACACTATTAGAGCCCAGTTGGCTTCTTTCCTAAACAGACCACTTTCACATAACATGGACATTCCAGTACAATACCCATTGCATTGGTCTTCTCATTTGACACCAGTGCCATGATATGGGAACACAGTGTAACAATCTTTGTTCTTGTTTTGTTACTTTCTAGATGTCCACTAGCACCCACTAACAAGCCAGCCACCACCTCGCAAATAGGGTTTATCATGTGGCAAATTCAGACCAGGACCATAAACAAACCCCGAAAACTGCCACTGCCTAACAGACCTAGATGTTTGCCACAAGTTCCATTCTGCATAAATGTCAGGCGCTGACAATTTCCGTAAAGATATGCTCCATGGATGACAAGCCCGAGTGGAAAGGTGGTCTATACAGCCTGATGGGTAGTTTCTAATGCAGGATGTTGA
Organism: Aepyceros melampus; assembly: GCA_006408695.1. NCBI lineage: Eukaryota > Metazoa > Chordata > Mammalia > Artiodactyla > Bovidae > Aepyceros > Aepyceros melampus. The sequence continues at coordinate 18,304 of SJXQ01003496.1, forward strand.
TCAACTCCAGTGCTTGTTAGGTAATTGTATGTAATGGGCTGAGCTGGATCTTCATGTAAAACATGATGTGCAACCAATATTGAATGAGGTTATCATATGGCCTGCCCCCTTTTGGTTTCCTGAAGATTTTAAGGCCATTTGTTTTTCAAGAATAGACTTTTTTTTAATTAATTTTTATTTTTTAGTTTGTTTTGCTTTACAATACTGTATTCGTTTTGCTATACATTGACATGAATCAGTCACGAGTATACATGAACTCCCAATCCCGACCCCACCTCCCCACTCCCGCCCCACACCATCTCTCTGGATTATCCCCGTCCATCAGTCCCAAGCATCCTGCACCCTGCATCGAACCTAGACCAGCAATTCGTTGCACTTATGATATCATACATGTTGCACTGCCACTCTCCCAAATCATCCCTCCCTCTCCCTCTCCCACAGAGTCCAAAAGGCTGTTCTATACATCTGTGTCTCTTTTGCTGTCTCACGTACAGGGTTATCATTACCATCTTTCTAAATTCCATATATATGTGTAAGTATACTGTATTGGTGTTTTTCTTTCTGGGTTACTTCACTCTGTATAATCGGCTCTAGCTTCATCCACCTCATTAGAACTGATTCAAATGTATTCTTTTTAATGGCTGAGTAATACTCCATTGTGTATATGTACCACTGCTTTCTTATCCATTCATCTGCTGATGGACATCTAGGTTGCTTCCATGTCCTGGCTATTATAAATAGTGCTGCGATGAACATTGGGGTACACGTATCTCTTTCAATTCTGGTTTCCTTGGTGTGTATGCCCAGCAGTGGGATTGCTGGATCATAAGGCAGTTCTNTCATCCACCTCATTAGAACTGATTCAAATGTATTATTTTTAATGGCTGAGTAATACTCCATTGTGTATATGTACCACTGCTTTCTTATCCATTCATCTGCTGATGGACATCAAGGTTGCTTCCATGTCCTGGCTATTATAAACAGTGCTGCGATGAACATTGGGATACATGTGTCTTTTTCAATTCTGGTTTCCTCGGTGTGTATGCCAAGCAGTGGGATCGCTGGATCATAAAGCAGTTCTATTTGCAATTTTTTAAGGAATCTCCACACTGTTCTCCATAGTGGCTATACTAGTTTGCATTCCCACCAACAGTGTAAGATGGTTCCCTTTTCTCCACACCCTCTCCAGCATTTATTGCTTGTTGACTTTTGGATCGCAGCCATTCTGAGGGGTGTGAAATGGTACCTCATTCTGGTTTTGATTTGCATTTCTCTGATAATGAGTGATGTTGAGCATCTTTTCATGTGTTTGTTAGCCATCCGTATGTCTTCTTTGGAGAAATGTCTATAAAAGCAAATGAAGCAACTGACAAACAACTAATCTCAAAAATATACAAGCAGCTTATGCAGCTCAACTCCAGAAAAATAAATGGCCCAATCAAAAAGGGGCCATTTCTATAAGTAAACTTTTAATTACTCAATCTGGCTAAGGGAAAATGTATTCCAGTTGGTATACTTAGTGAAATCTAGTGATTTGACTAATATCTTAATCATTATTCATTTCATAGTCTGGTCACTTTGGAAGATGTAAACAGACTGTCATATTTCTTACCACTTCATTTGTCCTTTCTAGTCACTTTTTGTTGCTGTTCAGTCACTCAGTCATTTCTGACTCTTTGCCACCAGACTCTCTGTATTGGCTTCAACTCATGTCCATTGAATTGATGATGCCATTCAACCGTCTCATCCTCTGTTGCCATCTTCTCCTCCTGCCCTCAGTCTTTCCCAGAATCAGAGTTTTTTCCAATGAGATGGCTCTTCTGATCAGATGGCCAAAATATTGGAGATTCAGCTTCGGCATCAGTCATTCCAGTGAATATTCAGGACTGATTTCCTTTAGGACTGACTGGTTTGATCTCCTTGTAGTCAAAGGGACTCTCAAGAATCATCTCCAGCACCATAATTCAAAACCATCAGTTCTTCTTTCAGCCTTCTTTATGGTCCAATCTTACATCCATAAATGACTACTGGAAAAACCATAACTTTATAGAGATCTTTGTCGGCAAAGTCACGCCTCTGTTTTTTTTTTTTTTTTAAATAAGCTATCTACGTTTGTCATAGCTTTACTTCCAAGGAGCAAGTGTCTTTTAATATCATTGCTGCAGCCACCATCTGTAGCGATTTTGGAGCCCAAGAAAATAAAGTTTGTCACTGTTTCCATTGTTTCCTCATCTATTTGCCATGAAGAGATGGGACCGGATGTCATGAGCTTAGTTTTTTGAATCTTAAGTTTAAAGCCAGTTTTTTTTTTTTTTTTTTCATTTTCCTCTTTCACCTTCATCAAGAGGCTCTTTAGTTTCTCTTAGCTTCCTGCCATTGGGTGGTATAATCTGTTTATCTGAAGTTATTGATATTTCTCCTGGTAATCTTGATTCCAGCTTCATACAGCCCACTGTTCCACATGATATACTCTACAGATAAGTTAAATAAGCAGGGTGACAGTATACAGGCTTGACACTCTTTTCCCAATTTTGAACAAGTGCATTTTTCCATGTCCAGTTCTAACTGTTGCTTCTTGACCTGCGTACAGGTTTCTCAGGAGGTAGGTAAAGTGGTCTGGTATTCCCATCTCTTTAATAATTTTCCACAGTTTGTTGTGATCCATATAGTCAACAGTTTTAGCATAGTCAGTGAAGCAAAAGTAGTTTTTTGTTTTTGTTTTTGTTTTTCCTGGAATTCCTTTGCTTTTTCTATGATCCAACACATGTTGGCAATTTGATGTTTGATTTCTCTGCTTTTTCTAAATCCAGCTTGTACATCTGGAAGTTTTTGGTTCATATGTCATTAAAGTTCATCTTGAAGGATTTTGAACATTACCTTGCTATCATTTGAAATGAGTGCAATTGTGCAGTAATATAAACATTCTTTGGCATTGCTCTGCTTTGGTATTGGGATGAAAACTGACCGTCTCCTGTCCCATGGCCACTCTGAATTTCCCAAATATTCTGGCATATTGAATGCAGTACTTTAACAGCGTTATCTTTTAGGATTTCAAATATCTCAGCTGGAATTCCATTACTTCCATTAGCTTTGTTCATAGTAATGTTTATTAAGTCCCACTTGACTTTACACTTCAGGATGTCTGACTCTAGGTGACTGATGACACCATCGTGGTTAGTTCTGTGGATTCTTGTCACCTCTTCTAAATGTCTTCTGCTTCTGTTACTCCATACTGTTCTGCCTTTATTTAGCCCATCTTTGCATGAAATATTTCCTTGGTATGTCTAATTTTCTTGAGGAGATATCTTGTCTTTTCCAATCTATTGTTTTCCTCTATTTCTTTGCATTGTGTACTCAGCTTTGGTACAATAGAGCATCCTCAGAGGACTCCATTGTTGAGCATCACGTAATTAGTTTAATTCAGTTTGACATTTCCGGCCAGTAGATTTCTATTTTCTTGCTGCTGTTGGTGCTGCCTGCCTTGTTTCTCTACCAGGTGTGATGCTGGCTATTGCTGATACAAGTTATGGAGCCACAAAATTCTATATACCCTGTAAGGGATGCTCTTTTCCTTTTCCTGATGCAAATATGGCTCATTAGATCTCATTTTTTGTTCTTATAAAAGGGAAATACTTTTCTATACTTTTCTCTTGACCATATTGGAGTAAGTAGTTTCCATGAAGATGCTCTCAGGAAATACCTCAGGTCCCACTTCTTTGCTATCATTATTGAGCCATTTTGGATATTAGGTTTTCTTGAAGTTTCAAAAAGAAACTAAAATTATTTAAAACTTTACTTATGACTAGTAGAATTCCAAAATGCCTCCTTAAATTTTCCCAGAAGAATCCCTGTAACTATGAATGTGATTAAATATGACTCTCATGATTATCTTATATTAATGGCATTGGGATTTGGCACATATAATTAAGTTTACCAATCAGTTAATTTTGAGTTAATCAAAGGAGAGATTCTTCAGGTCAGTCAACTGTAATCGTATGACCCATTTAGAAGAAGAGTTTCTTAAATTTATGGTATACATGAAGGTAAGAGAAATTAGAAATGCTGGAAGAATTCAAAATACTACTGCTGGCTTGAGATGGAGGGAGTCCCAGAAACAGGGAACACATTGGTTCAGAAGCTGAAAGCCACACCCAACTGACAGGCATAAAGAAAATGATGAATTCAGTCCTATAGCTGCAAGAAACAAAATTCTGTTAACAACATGAATGAGATCAGACTCTTCCCCAAAGTTTCCTGAGAAAAGCCTCAACTGAAGATTTTTATTTCAACCTTGTGATACCCTAATCCAGGAATCCAATAAAGCCAGCCTGACCAAGAATTCTGGCCTACAGAATGTGAGAAAATTAGCCAATACTTTACCTTTAATTCTGAGTTGTATAATTTGTGTTATTTGAGTAGTTAATTTGCAGTTATTGTTACATCTATTGTTCTATGTAACATTTCCTGCAATAATAAAGCCATGTTGATAAAGACAGCAAATAGATAGGTCATGCTATTATATGCCATGAGCTGAACAAATCTCTTATGGTTTCAGTTCTCATTGGGATTTTTTCTCATGTGCTACAACCAAGTAGCCCATCGGTAAGGATTTTCAGTTTCAAAAATACTAAGAAAGAAGATGTCATTCATACCACTAAAATATTCTTTAAAAGGGGTTATTTTAAAATATTATATTTTGTGCTAGTAAATATACATGCACATGTTAAGGCATATATACTATATGGAGATGATTTTTTTAAATGATGAGATTATCATAGAACTTTTGCCTACAGTGTGACAATATGATGGATGGTTTGTACAAATCAAATTCTCTTGTATTAAATTTTCCTTCTTTCTCACTTTTACCTAAAACTAAATTTAGCTATGACAGTATATTAATGTAATTTATTTCACTCTTGATATAAAAAGTCAGAAAAGTTGATGTCTGAAATGAAAAAAATATATATTTTCTTACAAAATTTTAATCATAATCATTTTATTCATTTTATGGGTAAAGGATGTTGTATGCTTTCTAAAATATATAATTTTTTCTATTTTTTTTAAATTATATTCATCAGCATGTTTAACAATTAAAATAATATTAGACTTTAAATACTATATAATTTTGAGCCTTAATTATATTAATTTGTAATGACAAATATTGGAGATTGATTTTTTATACATCCTGAATTTTTGTTAGAAATTATTATTATAAAACATATGATTAACGTAGGAAATATAAACATCTACCACCCAAGATAATCATGTTACTTTATCTGAACACATTTTGAGGTACTTCAGTGCAGTAGACTTTTTTTTTTATATATAAAAGGTTTCGGCCTATGATGAAATTTCTATTTAATTTTATTTGATACATTTTCTTACCATTAGAGCTTTCTAAATTCCTTTATATGTGTGTGTATATGTGTTTGTATGTATACATAATCATATTATATATATATGTTGGTCATTTCTTTATCCAGAAATTAGTTTATGTTTCTTAGTTGCAGTAAATCATGCACCTTTTCATCTTTATCTGCATTTTGCGTTCATTAGAGTTATAATTAATCCTACCACATTATTGGGTTTTGTATCCTCTTTTGTCCACTTAATGTTTAATATATGTCATATTTTGATTTATGTGAAAGATGTTAAGCCATTGTCTGCAAGAATGTTCAACATACCATTCCAGGTTAACAGTGTGAAATTTCAAAGTATTTGAAAGCTGAATTGCTTTTCAATTAAAATATGGCATTTAGGATTACAAATACATCTTTATTACTGTACATATTTACTGTGGTACCTATTTAATTTTCATCCTCCTACAGTCAGTAGTAGGGGTTTCCCAGGTGACTCAGTGGTAAAAAAATCCCCCTGCCAATGCAAGAGATGCAGGAGACTCAGATTTGGTCCCCTCTGGAGGAATAGCTACCCTTTCCAATATTCTTGCCTGGAGTATCCCATAGACAGAGGAGCCTGCTGGCAGGCTGCAGTCCATGGAGTCATGCAGAGTTGAACACCACTGAGCATGTAAGCACACTCAGTAGTACTCTGTCGATTTCTAGGTATTTTAAGTAATATGAGAACCTGGAGAAATATTAAAATGTGTCTTTATATTGATATTTTGGGCTGACTACCCCGCTGAAAAAATCCAGTGTATTTTCTAGTTAGCTACTTAGTGTGGAAATCATCTTCAATCTGCATTAACCAGTAGTATATTCTGTGTTATATAAATAAAATTGTAAGTGCTTTTAAACTGTCTCTAATGTTATAAGTATGTATCACAACGTTGAGGTAACATTTTTAATAGTATTCCTATGACTATCTTGACTATTACCTCTACTAACTACTTGTAATAGTGATAGTTCAGATGCTATATTCTAAGCACCAGGTTTACTATTCACACTATATTAACAAAATATAATTAATTTTTTCTACACTATGATATTGAGGATAAGTTTTAGTCTTATAGAATTTTTAGATTTTAATCATATATATTCTTGTTATGACTTAGAAGGCCTAAAAGATTTCCTATAGTTTTTAAACATTTGAAATCTATACTTGCAGCAAAAATCAAAGGAAAAAAGTCAGCTTTATCTTAGTCATTTAAGCATAAACCAATGCCTTTTGTGACGTTCTTTGTTTGGAAATAAGTATTAATAATAATTTTGTGTAACGGAATATATACATTGCACATGCATAAAATGAGTATGCAAGCATCCTTAACCCCCAAACCCAAGAGTGCCCTACAAACACAGGGATTGGCATAACTTGGAATCAGGTGTTTAGCATTTCTCTTTCACTTGGCAACCAGAGAAGTAAGATATCAAACTCCTGAGGCTAGTCCGTCACAGAAACTGTCAGGGAACTGTGCTACCAGCTATGCCTCTGGAAATTTCTTATTAGTGAAAGCCTCACTGGGCCAACTACATAGATGATATATATATATTTTTAATTTTTTATAAAAGACTATAAGAAACTTTTATATCTATCTCATATAGAATATCTATTTTTAAAACACAATTGCTTTTTTGAATGGAGAAAACTGAATCATCCTAACATTGTGAAAGGGCAATGCAGTGTTTCTGTTTTAATGATGGCATCAGTCCCCTATCCATACCAGATTTATTCTTCCTTCACCTTAAGCATGTTGATGCTTCAGCCAATATTTGTCATTTAAAAGTATTTCTGCCTTATATGAATGTACAGTTGGATGGCATATATTTATCATTCTTCTGTATTTATTCAGTATTGACCCTCAGAGGCAACTTTGTGCTTTACCTGTGCTTCCTGCAAATTGTATTGGAATATTCCCCAATCACATACCTGGCTGTTGCTTTAGATATCTGTATTTGGTAAAATACTCTGAATAAAAAATATATTCAAATGTGAGAGCAGTCTAAAATATTCATTCATTCAGCTAGTCACTCCTCCATTTAGTCATTTAAATTATTTCTTATATACTGCCCTAGAATAGCAATTAACCCCCTAGAATAACAATTATCATGCAAAACATGACCCTGGACAGTAAAGAGATTAGTTTGTTCTAGGAAAACAATGGTAATAAAACAACCTATGGCATCATGAAAGTTATGATAGATTAAAATAATGGACACTTGCCATTTCCTTCACCGGGGGATCTTCCTGAACCAGGAATGGAACAAGGGTCTGCAGCATTGCAGGCAGACACTTTACCTTCTGAGCCCCAGGGAAGCCATTTTCATGAGTATAACACTTTGACATACTGACAGCTGAAAATGAAAATTAAAATGAAAATGACTTACCTTTGAAAACACAGACTGAGTATAATTAAAACAGTAGAAAGAAACAGAATGATAATTAATAATGATGTGAGAAAACATCTAGTGAAATTACTCTTGTCATTGTTGAAGCATGGGCTGCCATGGTTGCAGATACAGGGTTAAAAATGGGTCAAAACTAGTTTTTGTTTTGTTTGGTGAAGGAGAAACAGGAGTTTCAAAACATTGAAATGATTCTGTAAGTGTCTTTTTAAAATAAGAATTGACCTTGCCCAAAGTTTTAAATTTAACTAATGTTTAAATACAAGCACTGTGATTAGTTAAATCAATGTATTTCTGTGTCTGTTTTGAAATATTCTCTTGAAAGAATTGTAAGACTATTCTCTTGAAAGATAACTTCTTGATTTTTCTGATGATCCTTGTTCCTTAACATGCTTGACTCTCAGAGCAGAGTATCTGCATTTGCTAACATATGTTATCTGTTATTCAAGGTCTCCTCCACCAAACAAAACAAAAATTAGTTTTTACCCATTTTTAACCCTATATCTGCAACCATGGCAGCCCATGCTTCAGCAATGACAAGAATAATTTCACTAGATGTTTTCTCACATTATTATTAATTATCATTCTGTTTCTTTCTACTGTTTTAATTATACTCAGTCTGTGTTTTCAAAGGTAAGTATTTTCTTTTTTTTTTTAATTAAATTTTATTTTTTAGTTTGTTTTGCTTTACAATACTGTATTCGTTTTGCTATACATTGACATGAATCAGCCACGAGTGTACATGAACTCCCAATCCCGACCCCCACCTCCCCCCTCCCGACCCACACCTTCTCTCTGGATTATCCCCGTGCATCAGTCCCAAGCATCCTGCATCCTGCATCAAACAGACTGGTGATTCGTTTCACTTATGAATGATGGTAATGATAAACCTCTATGTAAGACAGCAAAAGAGACACAGATGTATAGAACGGCCTTTTGGACTCTGTGGGAGAGGGAGAGGGTGGGATGAGTTGGCAGAGTGGCAATGTAACATGTATGATATCATAAGAAAGCCTTCCTAAGTGAACAATGCAAAGAA
>SJXQ01003496.1:33791-66142 GCA_006408695.1 Aepyceros melampus
TGGTCATGTATGGATGTGAGAGTTGGACTGTGAAGAAGGCTGAGCGCTGAAGAATTGATGCTTTTGAACTGTGGTGTTGGAGAAGACTCTTGAGAGTCCCTTGGACTGCAAGGAGATCCAACCAGTCCATTCTGAAGGTCAACCCTGGGATTTCTTTGGAAGGAATGATGCTAAAACTGAAGCTCCAGTACTTTGGCCACCTCATGCGAAGAGTTGACTCATTGGAAAAGACCCTGATGCTGGGAGGGATTGGGGGCAGGAGGAGAAAGGGACGACCGAGGATGAGATGCCTGGATGGCGTCATGGGCTCAATGGACGTGAGTCTGAGTGAACTCCAGGAGTTGGTGATGGACAGGGAGGCCTGGCGTACTGCGATTCATTGGGTCGCAAAGAGTCGGACATGACTGCGCGACTGAACTGAACTGAACTGATATTTCTCCCAGCGTTCTTGATTCCAGATTGTGTTTCATTCAGCCCTGCATGATGTATCTGCAAATAAGTGTTATAGAACAGAATTTTTATTTTTTTCTTCTCCTCTATGAGAGGGGGGAAAATGAGGTGGATGACACTGGAGCCGATTATACAGAGTGAAGTAAGCCAGAAAGAAAAACATCAATACAGTGTACTTACACATATATATGGAATTTAGAATGATGGTAATGATAAACCTGTACGCAAGACAGCAAAAGAGACACAGTTGTATAGAATGGCCTTTTGGACTCTGTGGGAGAGGGAGAGGGTGGGATGGGTTGGCAGAGTGGCAATGTAACATGTGTGATATCATAAGCGAAATGAATTGCCAGTCCAGGTTTGATGCAGGATGCAGGATGATAGGGACTGCACGGGGATAATCCAGAGAGAGGGTGTGGGGCGGGAGGGTGGAGGAGGGGGTCGGGATTGGGAGTTCATGTACACTCATGGCTAATTCATGTCAATGTGTAACAAAATGAATACAGTATTGTAAAGCAAAACAAACTAAAAAATAAAAATTAATTAAAAAAAAAAAGAAAGAAATTTTTATAAAGAATCCTCTTTATGTCCTATCACTCTACTGCTGCCTCAAAGCAAAGAGGGGTCAAAAGAATTTTTTCTCATGAATAAAATTGTATCATTTAAGAAGATAACCTGTCTTTATTTATCAATGTCTTTTACAAGCTAGGGTAATCAAAGTATAAGTTTTGCTGTTGATTATTATGATTATTTTAGAATGTGTGTTTGTGGAAAATCAAATGTCTACAATTTTTGTGAATTGTTTCATAGATGGCTGGTGTGTGGATGTTTTGACTTGTGCAATATGATGAAATTACAATATTTAAGTTCTGGACCTAGTTTACTTAAATGGACTAGTAGGTTCCATAGTGGTCTGTAGGAGCCCTCAATTGCCTCTTAGATATGTAATTACCTTGTTGGAAAGATCATATGGAGAGGTTCTGAGACTAGAAGAAGTGGGAGGCAGGCCCACATGAGCCCCGACTTATAGCTATAAGTATCAAGGCTTTAACCTTGTGAATGAGACCATCTAGGCTTGCCTCCAATTCTGGCAAGCCACATGATTAATATATCAAATACACCATAAACAACAGTACATTGAACAAAAGAATTACCCTACCAAAACCTAGCCTGATTCTTACCTTCCTAAATGGTGAAATATAATAAAATGATTGTTTATGTATCTAATTTTTGTTAATACTTTCTAATGCAGCAGTAAATTATAAAAATTCATTCCTTGCTGTTCCTACCAAGTTTGCTGTTTTGTTAGGAAGGCTCATGAGGCATTTCCTGTAAGTAAGCCCACACTCTTATGACAATGAGCTGATAGAATGAGCGGTTGAGGAGAAAGATATTCTGTAAGTTAATAGCTTAAGATTATTCTGAATATGCTTTGCAGATCTGATGAAATAAGTACAAGTGTGGGCCATTTATGTATTGGTCTCAATGTGTGATAGACTCAGGCCAAAACACAACCACCTGAATTATTATAACATGGTAGTTTTCTATAGCTGTAATGATTAACATTATCTCATGGACTAGTGATAGTATTTCCTCAGAAGCTGGATCACATTGCTTCCCTAGTGACCAAGTAGCATGGGCATAGGTATCTTTAGGGACATATTTGTAGTACATGTTTGTGACCATGTTGCAGAATCCTTATCTGTCCACACTGTTAAGCGTTTACCACTTCATCTCTGAACTTGAAACTTAAATGTAGTGAACTATTGGAACTTAGTTGGCATCAATGATTGTAGTTCACAGGAATCAGGAAAATGTTTTGAGTTATATATATATATATATATATATATATATATATATATTCCAAATAGAAAACAGAAAAAAAAAGTGAAATAAAGATTAGAAAGCCAATCTAAATGTTTATCAAAAAAGGACATTTGCACTTTAATTAGTGATAGTTAGTCCTAATATTTTAGAACATTTTCACTAAAGCCCGTGGCTTTTCAATTTGCAATTTACATTCCATTCTTGAAAATTAGACTGTGTCACTTACTAACTCACATAAGTTTATGTTTCCAGTTGTTTCGTGGCTTTGATCTCTACAATTCTAACAGAGATTTTTCACAGAGTAAATGTACATACCTATCTTAGAATGTTTTTAAATAAGGAACAATTGAAGTTAACCAAGTCCTCTGCTGTGTTTTTCTTCTTTTGAACCCTCTCAACATTAGAAAATTGTCACTCCTTACATATCCCTGTTGCCCAATTTTAGACAGATTTTCACTCCAACATCCATCATATTTTCAATTTAATAAATTTCTATACTTATTGATTGCCATACTATGCAATGACTGTCTTAAATTTTAAGGATAGGGAAATTAATCTGAAACTGATCATTTTCTTATTTAGAACAAAGTTTTCTAGTAATTTATTTTATCATATGTATATACATCAATAACCATTAATTTTCACTCAAATACTTTCAAAATCTAAAATATAATAAAATAAATAATTATTTTCTCCATCTTAATATATTTGACTCATTTTTACAACCAAAAATTTACAAAACCAATAATTGCTCACACTCTGTCAAGTAGATTTTGTTATGAAAATCAACACATTCTTCCTGTGTTACAAAGAAAAGATATTTGTATGAAGATTACTAGATATATATTTTATGGGAAAATTCATTGGTTTGTAGTCAGAAACACTGAGTTACTATCTTTGACAGCTTAGGAATCATAACCATTATACATGTTAGTTACATCAGAAGTGAAATAAAATACTTTGATTTGAATAACTAAATGAACTTTTAGATTTATTCTGATTCTAAATTTAGATAATGAGTAAGTATATGGATTTTTGCAATGTGGTATATTTTAAGCCCCAAATTCAACAGTTTTAAATGTTTATTTTAGATTTTTGCTTCATCTTGCAACAAATCTGAAGGGACACAGTTAAAGAATATTTATTCTATTCATGAATCTCTTAATTCAGCTTTTTAAAAGTTTGCATGCTTAATTTCATCAATCAGACATTAAGAATAAAATGAAAGCCAACACTCTAGAAAATTTTACTTCCCAGGTGGTGTTTGGATGTAATTTACTGGAAGTAATATAAATTACTTATTTAAGAACCATTCAATAGGACAATGTATTTCTCAAAAAATATTAAATTTAGGCAATTTATTTTATATATAATTTACAATGTGATGTATATGATTAATTTTCAAGACAAAGTAGTATGTATAAAGAAAAATACAAATATCAATAGACATTCTGAATTATAATCTGTGTGAAAAAAAACAATAATCCACTATAAAGAGTGGATAAGGAAATAACAGTGACCCACTAACAGAGTAGAGAAGGAAATAGCAACCCACTCCAGTATTCTTGCCTGGAGAATCCCATGGACAGAGGGTCCTGGTGGGTTACAGGCCATGGGGTTGCAGAGTTGGACACAACTGAAGGGACTTTAGCATGCACTAAAAAGAGATAAAAATATTTTAATGTAAGATACCATTAGAAATATTTAATGTATAACTATACTTACATAAGTGAAGAGACAAAAATAAGCTTTTTAGGTTTCTGTAGCAATCTTTTGTGGCAAAGAAAATAACTTCTGGAATTAACAAGAGAATTACCTAAGAGAGGCCAGTTTTTACTTTGAGTATGCTAGCAAATACAAACAGCTATCTAATTTAACCAGTACTGGAACACACAAAAAAATGTATGTAACTCATGAAAAAGTAAAATAATATTTATGTTTTTTTACCATAAAGTTTTACTGGAATCACTCAATTTTCACTACATCAACAAAGCAACAACATGTAGTTGTTGAAAACAATGATGTGTTACATATAATATGCTTTTGGAAATATCATACCACTGAGGACTTCTTAAAAACTCTAACTGATGATTAATATAGTACTGGAACTATATCTCATTCTGGAAATGGAAAAAAAAAAACTCATTCCATAATTTGCTTCCTTCTTGATCTGTGGCTCATTGACTGATTTCAAAATTTACTTTCTAGGTTCCATGGATGAACGTTCAAGCACATCTCTCAAGAAATGACACATTCAATATTGGATTTGTGGTCATTTTATGGAAGGTTGGATAGTATGAAATAACATATTCATCTTACTTCTTCAGTGCTCAAACAGTAGTTTAGTCTTTTATCTATTAGCTAGTGAACTTTAAGTGAAACACTACATCACAAATCTGTTTGTCCTGACAGATAACTTTATGTTAAGCAAACATTGACTATGACTATTTAGAATGCACTTCAGCTTACAGATTCTGGTAATATAGACTGTATTTTCAGTTTCTAAATTCTTTATCACATGATATAGAAAGCAAGTGCCATTTTTAACTACTTATGTATGTCATTATATACATATGTTAAGCATGTATTTATAAAAACATAAATAGTATAAACATATTTATAAATAAGTGAAAGTCACTCAGTCATGTCCAACTCTTTGTGAACCCCACAGACCATACAGTCCATGGAATTTTCCAGACCAGAATACTGGAGTGGGTAGCCTTTTCCTTCTCTAGGGGATCTTTCTAACCCAGGGATCAAACCCAGGTCTCCCACATTGCAGGCAGATTCTTTACCAGCTGAGCCATAAGGGAAGCCCATTCCAACTGGATTTATAAATACATATGAAATAAATGTGAGATTTATTGTGTGTATTCCTTTTGTTTCAAAGAATACTTTTATCAAATAATGACTGAAATTTGTTGAGCTATTAAGATATGCACTGTTTGTCACAGTAGTACAAGTTTATGCCCCAAACACTAATGCCAAAGAAGCTGAACAGTTCTATGAAGACCTAACAACAAAAAAGATGTCATTTTTATCATAGGAGACTGTAATGCAAAAGTACAAAGTCAAGAGATACCTGGAGTAACAGGTAAATTTGGCCTTGGAGTAAAAAATGAAGCAGGACAAAGGCTAATGAGTTTTGCCAAGAGAATGCACAGGTCATAGGAAATACCCTCTTTCAACAACACAAGAAAAGACTCTACACATGACCATCACCAGATGGTCAATACTGAAATCAGATTAATTGTATTATTTGCGACCAAAGATGGAGAACTCTATACAGTCAGCAAAAACAAGACCTGGAGCTAACTGTGGCTCAGATCATGAGCTCCTTATAGAAAAATTCTGAATTAAATTGAAGAAAGTAGAGAAAACTACTAGGCCATTCAGGTATGACCTAAATAAAATCCCTTATGATTATGTATTGGAAATGACAAGGAGATTCAAGGGATTACATCTTATAGAGTGCCTGAAGAACTATGGACAGAGATTCATAACATTGTACAGGAGGCTGTGACCAAAACCATCCCCAAGAAAAAGAAATGAAACAAGGAAAATGGTTGTCTGAGAAAAATAGCTGAATAAAATGAGTAGCAAAAGGCAAAGTAATAAGAAAAATATATACCCAACTTAATGTCAAGTTCCAGAAAATGACAGAGATTAAAAAAAAAAAAGCTTTCTTAAGTGAACAATGCAGAGAAATAGAGGAAAACAATAGAATGGGAAAGACTAGATCTTTCTGAGATCTCTCCCAGTGTTCCCACATAACTCAGTCAGTAAAGAATCTACCCACAATGCAGGACACCTGGGTTCCATTTCTGGGTTATGAAGATCCCCTGGAGTAGGAAATGGCAACCCACTCCAGTATTCTTGCCTGGAGAATCCCACTGACAGAGGTTCAAGTAAATTGAGATACTAAGGATCATTTTGTGCAAAGGTGGGCACAATAAGGAACAGAAATGGCAAGGACCTAACAGGAACAGAAGAGGTTGAAAAGAGGTGACAAGAATACACAGAGGAACTGTACAAAAAAAGATGTTAATGACTCAGATAATCACAATGGTTTGGTCACTCCCTTTGATCCAAACATCCTGGAGTGTGAAGTCAAAGAGACCTTAGGAAGCATTATGGCAAACAAAGCTAATGGAGGTTTAAATCCTTAAAGATGATGATTTGAAAGCGCTGCACTCAATATGCCACCAAATTTGGAATGACCACAGGACTGGAAAAGGTCAGTTTTCATTCAAATTCCAAAGAAAATCAGTGTTAAAGAATGTTCAAGCTACCACAGAATCATGCTCATTTCACAGGCTAGCAAAGTAATGCTTAAAAACCTTCAAGCTAGGCTTCAACAGTATGTGAACCAAGAAATTCTAGAATGTACATGCTGGATTTAGAAAAGACAGAGGAGCCAGAGACCAAAATTGGATCATAGAAAAAGCAAAGGAATACCAAACAAAACAGCTGCTTCATTGAGTGCACTGAACTTTTGATGATGTGAGGATGCTAAATGCTCAGTCCTGTCCGAATCTTTATGACCCCATGGGCTGTAGCTCATCAGGCTCCTTTGTCCATGGAATTTTCCAGGCAAGAACACTGGAGTGGGTTGCCATTTCTTTCTCCACGGGATCTTCCCAACCTAGGGATTGAACCTGGGTCTCCCACATTACAGGCTGATTCTTTAACATCTGAGCCCCCTGGAAATCATCAAATTCACATTTGATGATATGGATCACAATTGTGGAAAATTCTTAAAGAGATAGGAATACCAGACCACCTTATCTGCCTCCTGAGAAGCCTGTATGCAGGTAAAGAAGCAACAGTTAGCACCCGACATGGAACAACTGACTAGTTCAAAATTAGGAAATGAGTACACCAAAGGTGCATATTGTCACCTTGTCTATCTTCTATGCAGAGTACATCATGCAAAATGCTGGGCTGGGATGAAGAACAAGCTGGAATGAAGTTTACATGGAGAAATATCAATAATACCAGATATACAGATGACATCATCCTTATGGCAGAAAGTGAAGAGTAGCTAAAGTGCCTCCTCATGAAAGTCAAAGAGGAGAGTGAAAAAGCTGGCTTCAAACACAGCATTCAAAAAATTAAGATCATGGCATTCGGTCCTATCACTTCATGGCAAATAGATGGGGAAACAATGGAAATAGTGACAGTTTTATTTTCTTGGGCTCCAAAATCATTGTGGACCTTTCCTGCATCCATGAAATTAAAAGAAACATTCTCCTTAGAAGAAGAGCTATGATAGATATAGACAGCATATTAAAACACAGAGACATCACTTTGCTGACAAAGGTCCATATAGTCGAAGCTATGGTTTTCTGGTGGTCATGTATGGATGTCAGAGTTAGACTATAAAAAAAAGCTGAGCCCCGAAAAATTGATGCTTTTGAACTGTGGTGCTGAATAATATTCTTGAGAGTCCTGTGGACAGCAAGGAGATCAAACCAGTCAATCCTAAAGGAAATCAACCCTGAATATTCATTGGAAAGACTGATGCTGAAGTTGAAGCTCTAATACTTTGCCCACCTGATGCAAAGAGCTGACTCACTGGAAAAAACCCTGATACTGGGAAATCTTGTGGGCAGGAGAAGAGGGCAACAGAAGATGTGATAGTTGAATGGCATCATCAACTCAATGGATGTGATTTTGAGCAAACTCGGAGATAGAGAAGGACAAGGAAGTTGGCTTCCTGCAGTTCATGGAGTGAGACATGACTGAGTGACTGAACAACAGAATCAGGTTGACTAGATGATAAAAATAATCAAATTGGGTAAGAAATCAGCACTGGATACTATATTGCCTAGAAGATATACACTACTTTAAAGTACAAAATGGTTGAGATAAATATGCAAGTTGTAAGCATAAATTCTCTCAGCTATTCTTTACCTTAAAATATATTTATTTTTCTCTCATTTTTTATAGTGTTCCAGGATTCAAGTAGGTCACGAGAACAATGTATTCAGATCCTGTTATCTGTCATACAATGTACATTATGCTTTTCAATAGACAAACAGCAGCAAATATTTTTTCACATTCTTTGAATTTTTTTGTCAAATTCAATTATCTGTGCTTTTTCTCCTTATTATTTTAAATTTTAACACTCTATTTTGGACATGGTAGCAATGATAATGAATTGAGCTTCCATATAACCACTATAAATGGTTCCTTTAAATTTGTCCTATGTGCTATATAGTGTAGTAGTGAAAGTCACTCAGTTTTGTCTGACTCTTTGGGACCCCATGGACTACAGAGTCCATGGAATTCTCCAGGTCAGAATACTGGAGTGGGTAGCCTTTCCCTTCTCCAGGGGTATTCCAAACCCAGGGATCAAACCCAGGTCTCCCGCATTGCAGGTAGATTCTTTACCAGCTGAGCCACAAGAGAAGCTCAAGAATACAGAAGTGGGTAGCCTATCCCTTCGCCAGCAGATCTTCCCAACCCACGTGTTGAACTGGGTTTCCTGCATTGTAGGTGGATTCTTTACTAGCTGAGCTATGAAGAGGTCCTATTTGGTATACTATTATTAAAAACAAGCAAACAACAACAAGGAAACAAGCTGTGCATTAAGCTCAATTAGTTGCTATGGGAGAATGCTGTAAAATTTTATGGGTTTCCTTTTGGCTTGTTGTATGTGGGAGTATGTTGTAAGGGAGTGAAAACCTGTGAGTATAGGGTGTAAACATGGAGGTGACACTTTTTTTTTTTTTTTTTTGCTTATTTCTGAGCTGGTGGACAGAAGTCACTAAGTTAATAATGAAATTAAGATCAAAATTTAAGTGAGAGTGTATACTGAAGTTATTTTATGAGCTATTTTGCTGAAAAATTTTGGATTTGAAGAGAACAATCATATGAAATATATACAATAAAATTTAGAGGTAACATATTAACTATGAGGTAATGTTGCTAATTATATTTTAAAGTCCACGTGTCTAGGCAATGTGGAAAACATTTTGAAGCTGTAACAAAAACACAGCAAAACACTGAGCTTGCTTATCAGAACTGGACTTGAAGTTGTTCAAAACACTGGATTATTTTTCTCATTTTTAAAGTGGAGTCCTTAGTGATTAAATGAACCAGACCAAAATTGTTCTCAGATATTAGAAGTCTTTGCAATTTTTGTAGTGGTCAGATAGACAAAATACAATTCCTGATAGAGTGGCTAAGTGACAGAAGCCACCTTTTATCCATTACTTTATCAAGAATACCCAGTGAATGACAGTTTTTGCAATCCTGAACCTACATTGTTATTTTAAAAATGAAGAATGGCTTATAAAGTTCTTAGCAGTAATGATGCCTGTCCCAACAAATGAGAAGGAGCTAAGCAGCTGCAAGATGCTCTGTTTGATGAGAAGGATTATGATTAAAGAAAGAGCACATCAGGGCTCTTATAAACCAGGTAGGGGAATTATGTGAACTGTATAAAATAATGGAGTGTTAGCCATCATAAAACCCTTCCTACATAATATATTGAGACTTTGAGGAGTTACTAAAATCATTACTCACAGAGTATATTTCAAGTTAAATACTATTTCAAATTGAGTTTTACTTTTTGGATCAAAAAAAATAAAAAAGAAAAGAAAACATTACACAATAATTAGATATTTGAAAACATAAATGAAAATGAAGATTTACTTGGATATCATCATATCAATTTTATTAAATATCATTCAGATATAATGGCTTTAAATGTAAAGGTTGATGAGAAAGAATTTGAAAATTGATATTATTGTTGTGAAATAGTTTCAATTGAGTTTTCACAAATAGGATGAAGTTCAACGGGGGAAAAAGTGGAGCAAGATTCTCTCTAGTATAAATCCTCTAGTATAATTCTCTTACAAACTGTGATAGTGCTACCTTAATCTTTTCACACTGATGCTAGATGCATTTCATATTTTATGCATTTTTTCCCTGAAGCATTAAGAACATCATGAGAGAGTGCTTATGTCTTTCATTTTTTAATTTTGAGACAACTGTAAATGGACATTTTTATATAAATGATTCTAATATAATCACAGCATCTTCAATGAACAGGGCATTGAAATTGACTTCACCATTAGCTCCAACAGTTAAGAACCTTCATAGTACATTGGTTTTATGACTTTTCTAAAAATTCTAAAATTTTGCAATTAAGTTGACATAAGTAAAAGCATGAATTTTTCATTAAACCAGTATAAATTAATTCCATTTTTCTTCAGTTTTTAGGAAATATGACAAAATTTTTACAATAGTTCCTAAAACTTAATAAAGAGTCAGACTTCTGTATACGTAGATAGAGATTATATGTGTGAGATTGAAACTGGAATATGAACACTCCATATGATAGCATTACCTTGATTTTTAGGAAAACAAATGTTCAGTTTAACTCATGTTGTTTTTTGTTACATCATGTATTGCATTTATATTTCACAAATAAGTGTAATGTTGTAGCTTATTCAGTTTTAAAGCTAGTTTTCTCTTCAGGTTCCAGCTATTCTTTTTTTAATGAGTAAAGATTAAAAATTGACTCGTTATATTTTCTCACTCACCATATTTCTGAAGGCCTTTCTCTATTGATTGTCAATATGATAATCTCTTAAATTTGTTGAGAGAATTTGTCTTTAAAAATCAAATATGGTGGTGGTGAAAAATCAAAGTCAATTCAGTTCAGTTCAGTCACTCTGTTTTGTTCGACTCTTTGTGACCCCATGAACCACAGCACGCCAGACCCCCCTGTCCATCACCAACTCCCAGAGTTCACCCAGACCCATGTCAATCGAGTCAGTGATGCCATTCAACCATCTCATCCTCTGTTGTTCCTTTCTGCTCCTGCCCTCAATCTTTCCCAGCATTAGGGTATTTTCCAATGAGTCAGCTCTTCACAGCAGGTGGCCAAAGTATTGGAGTTTCAACTTCAAAATCAGTCCTTCCAGTGAACCCAAGGCTGATGTGCTTTAGGATGGACTGATTGGATCTCCTTGCAGTCCAAGGGACTCTCAAGAGTCTTATTCAACACCACAGTTCAAAAGCATCAATTATTCAGCACTCAGCCTTCTTTACAGTCCAACTCTCACATCCATACATGACCACCGGAAAAACCATGCACTTGACTAGATAGACCTTTGTTGGCAAAGTAATGTCTCTGCTTTTTACTATGCTGTCTAAGTTGATCATAACTTTCCATCCAAGGAGTAAGCATCTTTTAATTTCATGGCTGCAATCCCCATCTGCAGTGATTTTGGAGCCCCAACACCCCCCCCCAAAAAAAAAAAGTCTGACACTGTTTCTATTGTTTCTCCATCTATTTGCCATGAAGTGATGGGACCAAATACAATGATCTTAGTTTTCTGAATGTTGAACTTTAAGCCAACTTTTTCAATCTCTTCTTTCATCAAGTCTCTTTAGTTCTTCTTCATTTTCTGCCATAAGGGTGGTGTCATCTGCATATCTGAGGTTATTGTTATTTCTCCTGGCAATCTTGATTCCAGCTTGCACCCCTTCCAGCATAGAATTTCTCATGATATACTCTGCATATAAGTTAAATAAGCAGGGTAACAATACACAGCCTTGATGTACTCCTTTTCGTATTTGGAACCAGTCTATTGTTCCATGTCCAATTCTAACTGTTGCTTCCTGACCTATATATAGGTTTCTCAAGAGGCAGGCCAGGTGGCCTGGTATTCCCATCTATCTCAGAATTTTCCACAGTTTATTGTGATCCACACAGTCAAAGGCTTTGGCATAGTCAATAAAGCAGAAAGAGATGTTTTTCTGGGACTTTCTTGCTTTTTCCATGATCCAGCGGATGTTGGCAATTTGATCTCTGGTTCCTCTGCCTTTTCTAAAACCAGCTTGAACATCTGGAAGTTCACAATTCACGTATTGCTGAAGGGTGGCTTGGAGAACTTTGAGCATTACTTTCCTAGCGTGTGACATGAGTGCAATTGTGAGGTAGTTTGAGCATTCTTTGGTATTTCCTTTTTTGGGGAATGGAAAGAAAACTGATCTTTTCCAGTCCTGTGGCCACTGCTGAGTTTTCCAAATTTGCTGGCATATTGAGTGCAGCACTTTCACAGCATCATCTTTCAGTATTTGATATAGCTCAACTGGTATTCAAATATGTCAATCCAATTTAGGGCAGTACTTTTAATGCTGTATTTATACTAGTTTTGAAGGTAATAATTGTTCATCACCCAAAGTGATAACAAAGGAAAATGGGAGTAACACACCTGATTTTCTAAGGCGAATTTGTTGACCATAGTGACTCAAATCAGGTCTGGATCACAATCCTGACAGCTAGGGTTTTTGCAGCCATGAAATTAAAAGACACTTGCTCCTTGGAAGAAAAGTTATTACCAGCCTAGACAGCATAAAAAAAAGTAAAGACTCTACTTTGCCAACAATGATCTGTCTAGTCAAAGCTATGATTCTTCCAGTAGTCATGTATGGATGTGACAGTTGAATTATAAAGAAAGCTGAGCACCAGAGAATTGATGTTTTTCAACCGTGATGTTGGAGAAAACTCTTGAGAGTCCCTTTCACTGCAAGCAGATTAAACCAGTCCATTGTAAAGGAAATCAGTCCTGAATATTCTTTGAAAGGACTGATGCTAAAGTGAAACTCTAGTACTTTGCCCACCTAATACGAAGAGCTGACTCATTTGAAAAGACACTGATGCTGGGAGAGATTGAAAGCTGGAGGAGAAGGGGATGACAGAGAATGAGATGGTTGGATGACATCACCAACTCAATGGACATGAGTTTGAGTAAACTCTGGGAGTTGGTGATGGACAAGGAGGCCTGGCGTGCTGCATCCATGGTGTTGCAAAGAATCAGACATGACTGAAGAACTGAACTGAACTGAGTGTTTTTTTTAATATCTTTCTGAAATGCCAAATGCAACAAGGCTATATTTTGAGATACATTTTTATTTTCTCAGAGGAATGTGTTAACAGTCTAAGTCAAGACAAAAGCACTGAGTTTCAGTGAATATCCAATAGGATATCCTATTTTTCCAATAGGAAAAAAAAGAAAAAGTATATATATATAATATATATACATACATAGAGGATTATATTCCCTAACATTCAGCTCCTGATTAATTAAAAATGTTCCTAAACATTTACAAATGTCCAAAATATATTTAAAATATCTATGATTTTGCTTAAATCTTGAATATATTTCATAGGTGCTCTTCAAAAGTATCAATGTCATAGGCTTACTTGATTTTCAGTAAAGAGAAATTTGAATATACCAGAAGCGATTGACATAGAAGATCAGATTTGGTAAAATTCTGACTGACTCTAACCAGATGAAAAAAACATGCCTTAATCTCTTCAACCAGGAACCCCACTTTCCTGAAGCATGTTGCAATTAAATGACATTTCTTATTTATGCAGAATGTGTAAAAAGGTTTACATACCTTTCTTTGTTCAAGGCTGCTTATCATTTAGGAACAAAATTGAAATGCTTTGATACACCAAGGCAGGATCAGCCCTTCCACTGTTTACATGTAAAGATAGACATGATCACTTATTCTATGATAAAGGACTGACAGGACAGAGCTTCTTTGCTAAGCAACCTGTGTAGTCTTTAAGGGAAGAATGCATGCTAAGATTGCAGTGAAAGGAAAGCAGTAGCTCTCAATGTGTCAGAAAGGAAAAAAAAAGTTTCAAAAAATTAACAATTAGAAATTCTTGAAATATATAACTGTTTAGCAATTTAACACTTCACATGTATGTCTAATTGTGGGTTCACATATTTTAAAATAAATTTTGACATGATAAATCCACTCCAAAATAAAAGACAACTTTTATGTTTCATTTACAATTGGTTCTATGCAATGCCAAAATAGCTTTCCAAGCCAACTAAAAGTATTAACAGCATAATTTGTACAATGCACAGATTACTTTAGTGTAAGTGACTAAATTAACAGATTAATTTCATAAATATCTGGACAAACATTTGTTCAGACAAATGCAAAAGGAAGAATTGTTGTACAAACAAATAAGTCAATAATTCAAATCCAAGCCTACCATTTAAATGACTGTTGGTTTTAACTGGTTTGATCCATAATGTTAATTCATTCATGACCTGTATATATTGCCCTTGATAGAAAGAAAAAAAAAAAAAAATCCAAAAATCTAATCTGTATATATACACCTGTGGCATACTATATATAATTTCAATGTAAATAATCCAAAGGTAGTGTCTTCAAGTTGTTAGTATAAGAAAACTAGGAGTAGAGATTTCATGATTCCAACACAAGGTATCAAGAGTTCCATCCTTTCCTATGTCATCACCAGATAATATTAATTCTTAAAATATTAAACACACCCACCTCCAAATATTTTGAAATAATTTCCTGTAAAGTATATTAGAGATAAAGGAGAAATTTAGAAAAGAAACATTTATTAAAAATAAAACATGAGTAATAGCTGATATGGCATCCATCTCTGATGCTAAACTTAAAACTTGAATTGCAATATAGGTTCATTCTACCAACATCCATTCTGTTCTCTACTAATTCTGTTTGCCACAAACTGAGCCATACTGGGTTCTTGCTCAGGTAACCAATTTTTATTCTTTTTTTTTTTAATTCTTTTTTTATTTTATTTTATTTTTTAAAACTTTTTATTTTTACTTTATTTTGCTTTACATTACTGTTTTTTTTTAAGTTTATTAATTTTAATTGAAGGCTAATTACTTTACAATATTGTGGTGGTTTTTGCCATACATTCACATGAATCATCCATGGATATACATGTGTTCCCCATACTGAACCCCCGTCCAACCTCCCTCCCCATCCCATCCTTCATGGTCATCCCAGTGCAACAGCCCTAAGCACCCTATCTCGTGCATCAAACCTGGACTGGTGATCTATTTCACAGATGATAATATTCGTGTTTCATTGCTATTCTTTCAAATCATCCACCCTCACCTTCTCCCACAGAGTTACATGTGTTTCTTTCACTGTCTCATATATAGGGTCACCATTACCATCTTTCTAAATTCCATATTTATGAGTTAATATACTGTATTGGTGTTTTTCTTTCTGACTTATTTTGCTCTGTAAAGCAAAGACTCCAGTTTCATCTATCTCATTAGAACTGATTGAAATGCAGTCTTTTTAATAGCTGAGTAATATTCCATTGTGTATATGTACCACTGCATTTTTATCCATTCTTCTGCAGATAGACATGTAGGTTGCTTCCATGTCCTGACTATTGTAAACAGTGCTGCAGTGAACATTGGGGTACATGTGTCTCTTTCAGTTCTGGTTTCCTTGATGTATATGCCCAGCAGCAGAATTGCTGGGTAGTATGGCAGTTCTATTTCCAGTTTTTTAAGGAATCCCACACTGTTCTCCATAGTGGCTATACTATTTTGTCTTCCCACACAACTTTTTATTGTTATAGAATATGAGTCCTTACTGATTTTGCCCTAATTGGCTTATATTATTTTACACTGATAAACAGTACACTATGAAGGAGAACTAAGAAACATTTATTTGAATAAACTGGGCCACAAAGGTAGTCCACTTTGACCCCCATTAAATAGTAGTAAATAGTAGAAACCATTTTTCCCCCCAACTGAAATCAATGTCTCAGCTAAATGACTAGAAATCTGTCTTAAACTCTTCATTTGAGCCTACTTTGCCTGGTTTCATCTGTTGGTTCTCTGATCTTTTCCAGTGGAAGGCAAAACATGTTGATTATTATTAAAGTCAGTATGACTTTAGCCTCAATTTACCTGATGCCTCTCAAGGCAATGATTCCTATCTCTAGGGGAGAGGGATTATATATCAATCACCAGTTTAAAATATATATCATGTAATGTAGACTAGTCAGGACATGTGTAGGATTTTATCTTCCAGTTGTTAGCATAGAGAAATGCTAGGCTGGAAGAAGCACAAGCTGGAATCAAGATTGCTGGGAGAAATATCAATAACTTCACATATGCAGATGACACCACCCTTATGGCAGAAAGTGAAGAGGAACTGAAAAGCTTCTTGATGAAAGAGAAAGAGGAGAGTGAAAAAGTTGGTTTAAAGCTCAACATTCAAAAAACTAAGATCATGACATCTGGTCCCATCACTTCATGGCAAGTAGATGGAGAAACAGTGTCAGACTTTATTTTTTGGGCTCCAAAATCACTGCAGATGGTGACTGCAGCCATGAAATTTAAAGATGCTTACTCCTTGAAAGGAAAGTTATGACCAAGCTAGATAGCATATTGAAAAGCAGAGGCATTACTTTGCCAACAAAGATCTGTCTAGTCAAGGCTATGGTTTTTCCTGTGGTCATGTATAGATGTGAGAGCTGGACTGTGAAGAAAGCTGAGCACCAAAGAATTGATGCTTTTGAACTGTGATTTTGAGAAGACTCTTGAGAGTCCCATGGCCTGCAAGGAGATCCAACCAGTCCATTCTGAAGGAGATCAACCCTGGAATTTCTTTGGAAGGAATGATGCTAAAGCTGAAACTCCAGTACTTTGGCCACCTCGTGCAAAGAATTGACTCATTGGAAAACACACTGATGCTGGGAGGGATTGAAGGCAGGAGGAAAAGGGGATGACAGAGGATGAGATGGCTGGATGACATCACAGATTTGATGGACGTGAGTTTGAGTGAACTCCAGGAGATGATTATGGACATGGAGGCCTGGCATGCTGTGATTCATGGGGTCGCAGATTCAGACAAGACTGAGTGACTGAACTGAACCGAACTGAACCTTCAGTCTCTTTTTGACTCCATGGATTGTAGTTCCCCAGGATTCTCTATCCATGGAAATTTCCAGGCGAGAATACTGGAGTGGACTGCCATTTCCTACTCCAGGGGATCTTCATGACCTAGGAATCGAACTCATGTTTCTTGTGTTGCCTGCGTTGGCAGGTGATTTCTTTGCCACTAGTGCCACCTGGGAAGCACTAGTCTTCAATAGGACATTCTACTTTTCTACCAGGTCACTGCTTTTGACTGATGGCAAATATCAATCAATAAATTAAATGGGCATAAACATTCTTTTTAAAAAATAGTTTTATTGAGGTATGATGACTTATAATCTGTACCTGAGGGAGCTACACATCTTTTTTCCCCAGTCTTAGTGAGATACAATTGACATACAGCACTATATCAGTTTAAGGTGTACAGCATGTTTTGAATTATCACAAAATCATTCTGAAATGATTATGATAGTAATTTTGGTGTACATCCATCATCTCAACAAAATTAAAGAAGAAAAAATTTCCTTATGGTGAGAACATTTAGAATTTACTCTCTTAACAAATGTCTTATATAACACAGCAGTAATTACATTTATTATGTTTTACATTACATCCCTTATATTGATCTTATAATTGGAAGCTTGGACCTTATGACTGCATTCATTTAACTTTTCTCCACCCCTACCTCTGTTAACCACAGATATTATCTCTTTACTATGAGCTTGTTTGTTTGTTTGTTTTTGAACTATAATTGACTTACAATACTACATTAGTTCCTGTACACAAAATAGTGAGATTAATGGGCTTCTTAGAGTTATAATATTTTATACAGCTATAATGAAATATATTTGACAAAATTTAATATTTTGTCAAATTGTCACTAGTAAGATCCCCTTGTCTGAAAGGAGACCAATTTGTGTTTTAAGACCTTCAGTGAAAAGTTGATGCTATAAAATCTGAATAAATACTATACTTAATTATCATTATGTATATCTAATATGTAGTCTTAGAATTTAAAATTACAAAACAAATAACAGGATAAAAAAATAGCAGTAAGGATCAGTTCAGTTCAGTCATTCAGTCGTGTCCTATTCTTTGCAGCCCCATGGACGGCAGCACACCAGGCCTACCAGTCCATCACCAACTCCCGGAGTTTACTCAGACTCATGTCCATTGAGTTGGTGATGCCATCCAGCCATCTCATCCTCTGTCGTCCCTTTCTCCTCCCACCTTCAGGCTTTGCTAGCACTGGGGTCTTTTCCAATGAGTCAATTATTCACATCAGGTGGCCAAAGTATTGGAGTTTCAGGTTTATCATCATTCCTTCCAATGAACACCTAGGAATGATCTTTAGGATGAACTGGTTGGATCTCCTTGCAGTCCAAGGGACTCTCAAGGGTCTTTTCCAACACCACAGTTCAAAAGCATCAATTCTTTGCCACTTAGCTTTCTTCACAGTCCAACTCTCACATCCATACATGACCATTGGAAAAATCACAGCATTGACTAGACGGACCTTTGTTGGCAAAGTAATGTCTCTGCTTTTGAATACAATATCTAGGTTGGCCATAATTTTCCTTCCAAGGAGTAAGCATCTTACAATTTCATGGCAGCAATAATCATCTGCAGTGGTTTTGGAGCCGTCAAAAATAAAGTCTGACACTGTTTCCCCATCTACTTTCTGTGAAGTTATGGGACAGGATCTTTTCAAATCCTGAAAGATGATGCTGTGAAAGTGCTGCACTCAATTTGTGAGCAAATTTGGAAAACTCAGCATTGGCCACAGGACTGGAAAAGGTCAGTTTTCATTCCAATTCCAAAGAAAGGCAATGCCAAAGAATGCTCAAACTACCACACAATTGCACTCATCTCACACGCTAGTAAAGTAATGCTCAAAATTTTCCAAGCCAGACTTCAGCAATACATGAACCGTGAACGCCCTGATGTTCAAACTGGTTTTAGAAAAGGCAGAGGAACCAGAGATCAAATTGCCAACATCCGCTGGATCATGGAAAAGGCAAGAGAGTTCCAGAAAAACATCTATTCCTGCTTTCTTGACTATGCCAAAGCCTTTGACTGTGTGGATCACAATAAACTGTGGAAAATTCTGAAAGAGATGGGAATACCAGACCACCTGACCTGCCTCTTGAGAAATCTGTATGCAGGTCAGGAAGCAACAGTTAGAACTGGACATGGAACAACAGACTGGTTCCAAATAGGAAAAGGAGTATGTCAAGGCTGTATATTGTCACCCTGCTTATTTAACTTCTATGCAGAGTACATCATGAGAAATGCTGGATTGGAAGGAACACAAGCTGGAATCAAGATTGCCAGGAGAAATATCAATAACCTCAGATATGCAGATGACACCACCCTTATGGCAGAAAGTGAAGAGGAGCTAAAAAGCCTCTTGATGAAAGTGAAAGAGTAGAGTGAAAAAGTTGGCTTAAAAAGCTCAACATTCAGAAAACGAAGATCATGGCATCTGGCCCCATCACTTCATGCGAAATAGATGGGGAAACAGTGGAAACAGTGTCAGACTTTATTTTTTTGGGCTCAAAAATCACTGCAGATGGTGATTGCAGCCATGAAATTAAATGGCACTTACTCCTTGGAAGAAAAGTTATGACCAACCTAGATAGTATATTCAAAAGCAGAGACATTACTTTGCCAACTAAGGTCCGTCTAGTCAAGGCTATGGTTTTTCCTGTGGTCATGTATGGATGTGAGAGTTGGACTGTGAAGAAGGCTGAGTGCAGAAGAATTGATGCTTTTGAACTGTGGTGTTGGAGAAGACCCTTGAGAGTCCCTTGGACTGCAAGGAGATCCAACCAGTCCATTCAGAAGGAGATCAACCCTGGGATTTCTTTGGAAGGAATGATGCTAAAACTGAAGCTCCAGTACTTTGACCACCTCATGCGAAGAGTTGATTCACTGGAAAAGACCATGCTGGGAGGGACTGGGGGCAGGAGGAGAAGGGGACGACCGAGGATGAGATGGCTGGATGGCATCACAGACTCAATGGACGTGAGTCTGAGTGAACTCCGGGAGTTGGTAATGGACAGGGAGGCCTGGCGTGCTGCGATTCATGGGGTTGCAGAGTCAGACACGACTGAGCGACTGAACAGCACAGAACATGGGACCAGATGCTCTGATCTTAGTTTTCTGAATGTTGAGCTTGAAGCCAACTTTTTTTCTCTCCTCTTTCACTTTCATCAAAAGGCTCTTTAGTTCCTCTTCACTTTCTGTCATAAGGGTGGTGTCATCTGCATATCTGAGGTTATTGATATTTCTCCCTGCAATCTTGATTCCAGCTTGTGCTTCTTCCAGCCCAGCATTCTCATGATGTACTCTGCATATAAGCTGAATAAGCAGGGTGACAATATAGAGCCTTGATGTACTCCTTTTCCTATCTGGAACCAGTGTGTTCCATGTCCAGTTCTCACTGTTGCTTCCTGACCTGCATATAGGTTTCTCAAGAGGCAGGTTTGGTGGTCTTGTATTCCCATCACTTTCATAAATTTTCACACTTTATTGTGATCCACACAGTCAAATGCTTTGGCAAAGTAAAATAAAGCAGAAATAGATGTTTTTCTGGAATTCTCTTGCTTTTTCGATGATTCAGCGGGTATTGGCAATTTGATCTCTGGTTCCTCTGTCTTTTCTAAAACCAGCTTGAACATTTGTAAGTTCACAGTTCATGTATTGCTGAAGCCTGGCTTGGAGAATTTTGAGCATTACTTTACTATCATGTGAAATGAGTGCAGTTGTGTGGTAGGTTCAGTATTCTTTGGCATTGCCTTTTTAGTGATTAGAGCGAAAACTGAACATTTCTAGTCCTGTGGCCTCTGCTGAGTTTTCAAAATTTGCTGACATATTGAGTGCAGCACTTTGACAACATTGTATTTCAGGATTTGAAAAAGCTCAACTGGAATTCCATCACCTCCGCTAGCTTTGTCCATAGTGATGCTTCTTAAGAACCACTTGACTTCACATTCCAAAATATCTTGCTCTAGGTTAGTGATCACATTATCATGATTATCTGGGTCGTGAAGCTCTTTTTTGTGTTCTTCTGTGTATTCTTGCCACCTCTTGTTAATATCTTCCGCTTCTGTTAGGTCCAGACCATTTCTGTCCTTTATCGAGCCCATCTTTGCATGAAATATTCCCTTAGTAACTCTAGTTTTCTTGAAGAGATCTCTAGTCTTTTCTATTCTGTTGTTTTCCTCTATTTCTTTGCACTAATTGCTGAGGAAGTCTTTCTTCTCTCTCCTTGCTATTCTTTGGCATTCAGATGCTTATATCTTTCCGTTTCTCCTTTGCTTTACACTTTTCTTTTCACAGCTATTTGTAAGTCCTCCTCTGATAGCCATTTTCTTTTTTTGCATTTCATTTCCATGGGGATGGTCTTGATCCCTGTATCCTGTACAGTGTCACGAACCTCAGTCCATAGTTCATCAGGCACTCTATCTATCAGATCTAGTCCCTTAAATCTATTTCTCACATCTAGTCTATAATCATAAGAGATTTGATTTAGGTCATACCTGTATGGTCTAGTGGTTTTCCCTACTTTCTTCAATTTAAAAGTCTGAATTTGGCAATAAGGGGTTCATGATCTGAGCCACAGTCACCTCCTGGTCTTGTTTTTGCTGACTGTATAGAGCTTCTTCATCTTTGGTGCAAAGAATATAACCAATCTCATTTTGGTGTTTACCATCTGATGACGTCCATGTATAGAGTCTTCTCTTTTGTTGTTGGAAGAGGGTGTTTGCTATGACCAGTCCATTGTCTTGGCAAAATTCTATTAGCCTTTTCCTACTTCATCCGTACTCCAAGGCCAAATTTGCCTGTTACTCCAGGTGTTTCTTGACTTTCTCCTTTTGCATTCCAGTCCCCTATAATGAAAAGAACATCTTCTTTGGGTGTTAGTTCTAAAAAGGTCTTGTAGGTCTTCATAGAACCATTCAACTTCAGCCTCTTCAGCCTTACTGGTTGGGGCATAGGCTTGGATTACCATGATATTGAATGGTTTGCCTTGGAAACAAACAGATCATTTTGTCATTTTGAGATTGCATCCAAGTACTACATTTCAGACTCTTTTGTTGACCATGATGGCTACTCCATTTCTTCTACAGGATTCCTGTCCAGTAGTAGATATATGGTCATCTGAGTTGAATTTGCCCATTCAATTTCATTTTAGTTCACTGATTCCTAGAATGTCCCCTCAGAGATGAGCACAATTAAGGATAAAAATGGTAGATACCTAGTAAACGTTGAAGTGATCAGGGAGAGTTGGAAAGAATATATGCAAGAACTACATAAGAAGATCTTAATGAACCAAATTGAACTGTGGTGTTGGAGAAGACTCTTGAGAGTCCCTCAAACTGTGGAGATCCAACCAATCCAAATCAGTCCTTACTATTCACTGGAAGGACTGATGGTGAAGCTGAAACTCCAATACTTTGGCCACCTGATGGGAAGAACTGACTCATTTGAAAAGACCTTGTTGCTGTGTAAGACTGAAGTTGGGAGGAGAAGGGAACGACAGAGGATGAGATAGCTGGATGGCATCAATGACTCAATGGACATGCTGCTACTGCTGCTAAGTCACTTCAGTTGTGTCCGACTCTGTGTGACCCCATAGACAGGAGCCCACCAGGCTCCCCCATCCCTGGGATTCTCCAGGCAAGAACACTGGAGTGGGTTGCCATTTCCTTCTCCAATGCATGAAAGTGAAAAGTGAATGAGTTTGAGTAAACTCCCGGAGTTGGTGATAAATAGGGAGGCCTGGTGTGCTGCAATCCATGGGGTGGCAAATAGTCAGACACAAATGAGCGACTGAACTAATTGAATGAACCAAATTACTGTGATGGTGTTGTTAGCCACTGAGAACCAGACATTATCGAATGTGAATTCAAGTGGGCATTAAGAAGCACTGCTGTTAATAAAGCAAGTGAATGTGAAGCAATTCCTGCAGAACAATTCAAATCCCTAAAGGATGATGCCAACAAGGTTTTGCATTCATTATGTCATTAGATCTGGAAGACCCAGCAGTGGCCACAGGACTGGATAAAGGTCAGTCCTCATCTCAGTCCCAAGAGTGGTAGCAAAGAATGTGCTAACCATCAGACAGTGGCAATCTTCTAGTGCAACTAGTAAGTTGCTAGTAATTTCATGCTTAAAGTCTTGCATTCTAGATTTCAGCATTATATGAACCAAGAACTTCCAAATGTCCAGGCTGGGCTTAGAAATATAAGAGGACTTAGAGGTCAAATCGCTAACATTCACTGGATTATAGAGAAACAAGGACATTTCAGAAAGATATCTATCTCTTTTGTCATCTCTGCTAAAGGCTTTGATTGTGTGGATCATGACAAATTGTGGACAGCTCTCAGAGAGATGGGAGTACCAGATCATCTTACCTGTTTCCTAAGAAATCTGTATGCAGCTCAAGAAACACCAGTTAGAACCTTGTATGGAACAACTGATTGGTTCAGGATTGGAGAAAAGAGTACAACAGGACTGTCTGTTGTCACACTGTTTGTTTAACCTATATGCTGAGCACATCATGAGAAATTCCAGGCTGGATTTGAAATGCCTGAATCAAGACAGGTGGGAGAAACATCAACAACCTCAGAAATGTGGATGATACCACTCTAATGGCAGAAAGTGAAGAGGAACTAAAGAGCCTCTTCATGAGAGTGAAGGAGGAAAGTGAAAGACCCAACTTAAGACTGAATAGTAAAACTAATAATAATAAAAAGATCATTGCATCTGGCCCCATTACTGCATGGCAAATAGAAGGGGAAATGGTGGAAGCAGTGACAGGTTTCCTGTTATTGGGCCCCAAAATCTCTGTGGATGGTGCTGCAGCCATGAAATCAGAGAGGGATTGTTTAGCAGAAAAGCAATGAAAAACCTTGTCAGTGTGTCAAAAAGCAGAGACATTGCTCTGCCAACAAAGATTGGTATACTCAAGGCTATGGTCTTCCCAGTGGTCACATACGTTTGTGAGAGCTGAACCATAAGGAAGGCAGAATGCCAAATAATTGATGCTTTCGAACTGTGGTGCTGGAGAAGATTCCTGAAAGGTACTTGAACAGAAAGGAGATTATATCACTCAATCTTAAGGGAGATCAACCCTGAATATTCACTGGAAGGACTGATGCTGAAGCTGAAGCTCCAGTATTTTGGTCATCTGATGTGAACAGACAACAACAGAGGGCAGAAGGAGACAAGAGTGTCAGAGGATAATATGACTGGATGGCATCACCAGTATAATAAATATGAACTTTGACAAACTCTGGGAGATAGTAAGGGACAGGGAGGCCTGGCATGCTGCAGTCCCTGGGGTTGCGAAGAGTCAGACATGACTGGGAGACAACAACAACAAAATTCAGCCTGGATAGTCATTCAGCTCAAACTTTAAATGCTCACAGAATATCTAGTAATAGTCTTTTTGATTTTTTTACTACCACACACACTTAACCAAGCTCCTCCGTCCATAGGATTTTCCAGACAAAAGTACTGGAGTGGGTTGCCATTTCCTTCTCCAGAGGATCTTCCCTACCCAGGGTTCAAACCCAGGTCTCCCTCATTGTAGGCAGACGCCTTACCATCTGAGCCACCAGGGAAGTCCAAACTTTAAATGCTCACAGAATATCTGGTAATTGTCTTTTTTATTTTTTAGTTATACTTCACAATATTGTGTTAGTTTCAGGTGTGCATGCATGCCTGCTGTCGCTTCAGTCATATCCAACTCTTTGTGACCCTGTGGACTATAGCCTGCCAGGCTCCTCTGTCCATGGGATTCTCCAGGTAAGAATACTGGAGTGTCTTGCTGTGCCCTCCTCTAAGGGATCTTCCTGATCCAGGAGTCAGACTAAAGTTCCTATGTCTCCTGCTTTGGCAGACAGGCTGTTTACCACTGGTGCCACCTTTGAAGCCCCAATTTCAGGTGTATAGCAAATTAATTCAGTTTATACATATATATCATTTTTAGATTGTTTTTCCATTATAGGTTGTTATAAGATATTGTATATAGTTCCCTGTGCTATGCAGCAAATCTTTACTCTTTATTTTATGTTTAGTAGTGTGTATCTGTTAAACTCTTACTCAATTTTTCCTTCCCTTACTCTCCCCTTTGGTAACCATAAATTAGTTTGTTTTCTGTGTCTGTGAGTTTTTCTGTTTTGTAAATAAGTTCCTTTGCAGTATTTTTTATATTCCACATATAATTAATATCATATATGTGTCTTTCTCTGTCTGACTTTACTTCATTTATTAAGATGACTCCTTGTTGTTGTTAAGATGCTGAGTCATGTACAACCCTTTTGTGAACCTATGGACTATAGATCACCAGGCTCCTCAGTCCACAGGATTACCCAGGCAAGAATATTGGATTGGGTTGACATATGTTTCTCCAAGCGATCTTCCCCTTCCAGGAATCTAACTTGTGTCTCCTTTATTGGCAGGTGGGCTTTTTAACTCTGAGCCACCGGGGAATCCCTATCATAACCCCTAGATATATGTATATATCACATCTTTATCTATTTATTTGTTGGTGGACTCTTAAGTTGCTTCCATGTCTTATCTATTGTAAATAGTGCTTCTGTGGACATTGGAGTCCAAGTATATTTTTGAATTAGAGTTTTCATCATTTTTAGATACATGCCCAGAGTGGGATTGCTTGAACACATGTTAACTTTTTTTAATATAAATTTATTTATTTTAATTGGAGGCTAATTACTTTACCATATTGTATTGGTTTTGCCATACGTCAGCATGAATCTGCCACGGGTGTTCATGTGTTCCCCATCCTGAACCCCCCTCCCACCTCTCTCCCCGTACCATCCCTCTGGGTCATCCCAGTGTTCCAGCCCGGGCATCCTATATCATGGATTGAAACTGGCTGGTGATTCCTTTCACATATGATATTATACATGTTTCAATGTCATTCTCCCAAATCATCCCACCCTCTCCCTCTCCCACAGAGTCCAAAAGACTGTTCTATACATCTGTGTCTCTTTTGCTGTCTCGCATACAGGGGAAACTCCATACTGTTTTCCATAGTGGCTACACTAGTTTACATTCCCAAAAACAGTGTATGAAGTTTCCTGTTTCCTCTTTTATTTATTACTTACTCTGTCACTCCTATATATCATATCACTATTTTTCTGATTTTCTGAAAACTATATAATTTGTGGTGGATTCATGTTGATTTACAATATTGTAAAGTAATTAACCTCCAATTAAAATAAATAATTTTATATTAAAAAATCTAAAAAAAATATAAAACTAAACTTGTTGCATTTTATTTCACAGCTATTTTATAAACTAAAATCAGAAGTTTATTTGGTTTTTGTCTTTCATCACTGATGAATTATTTTTGGAATTACTTCAAGTAATTGCTTTAAGTGGAGTTTAATTTTGACTTTTGCTGAGAGAAGTCTCTGAACTTAAATATACATGTAAATGTTCCACAGAATAAAAATCTGTGACTGAAAATTTCTTTATTCCACTCTAATGCTTGATTATCACATAGTTTAAAAGATTTTTATTCTATTTTTACTATGCCAGCATCACAAGTCTGTGGTATACAACAGTCTTTTGGACTCCGTGGGAGAGGGAGAGGGTAGGATGATTTTGGAGAATGGCATTGTAACATGTATAATATCATATATGAAATGAGTCTCCAGTCCAGGTTTGATGCATGATACTGGATGCTTGGGGCTTGTGCACTGAGATGAACCAGAGGGATGGTACGGGGAGGGAGAAGGGAGGGGGGTTCAGGATGGGAAACACATGTATACCTGTGGCGGATACATGCTGATGTATGGCAAAATCAATACAATATTGTAAAGTAATTAACCTCCAATTAAAATAAATAAATTGACATTTAAAAAATTCATAAAAGTAGAAAAAAAGTCTGTGTATAAGAAATAATTAAATTACCTCTGTTGTTGTGTGTGTTTGTGTGTACTTTTACTCTATTGTCTTCTGAATTCAGTGTAACTTTCTACTTAAGTGAGTCTCTTCACTTCAATTTATATAACTTTTTACCAATGACAGTAATTAAGCTTACTTCCTAAGGTGGTAGAGTGCATAGGCATTGTGATAGATTGGAAGATCTCTAACTTTATCTACTTTATTCACCAGAGAAACAGAGAACCAGGCCTAATAACCATAAGTTATTCTCTTTTATTTCTCCAAACATTTATACCAAGATTAAGACTGATACTTCCAAAATAGGAAGCTGCTGCTGCTAAGTCACTTCAGTGACTCTGTGTGACTCCATAGATGGCAGCCCACCAGGGTCCCCTGTCCCTGGGATTCTCCAGGCAAGAATATTGGAGTGGGTTGCCATTGCCTTCTCCGAAAATAATATAGTATAGCTACAAATTCTCTTTGATATGTATCTCTTAGTAATTCAGTATCTGTTAGAAATCCCATATCTGTGATTTTACTATTCTGGAAAGAATTTAGACTGTTCAAGCATCTAAAAGCTAAATTCTGATGAGATACAACATTTTTTCATTTTATAAAGAGGAATATATAAACTTAAAAGTTTCAACTGATAGCACGGATTTTATTGTAAAGCCAGGAGAGAAAATGTCAAATTTTCTTGAAGACTTAACGGCTCTATTTTTGTCACATTTTCATCATAAAAGCTTTTGAGAAATCTACCCCATTATATTTAATTTTATTTAACTTCTGATGTTTAACTAGGTCTGAAGACTCAGAGTATAGCAAGTATGTATATTTCATCACAGATTTAGGAACTAGCAAGATACTTATAAAATCTAATCCAAACACTCTTCGGAAATAATGTTTTTGAAAATACTTAGAAAAAGTAACATTCATTAGTGAATGATAATTAAATATATATTTTTTAAATATTTGCTTTCTTTGAAGAAATTATTTTTCATTATTTTTAGAAAGAGAAATTATTTTTAGGGACAGCACATTCATGAGAAAAATAAGATAGACACAAAATAGGTTATTTTATCAGGTCTAATTTCTGTGAGAAGATTAATATATATAGCTTTTTGGCAAAGGGACTCAATTGGCTAAAGATTTATGAGGTACAGAACAACATAAGAGGGTCTCTAAAGATTCACAAATAATAATACATACGTAAATCTGGATTTTAATATCCTAGTGGATGTTTCAAAAAATTTTTCAAGTAAAAATTTAGAAAATTTACTAGCACTAACTCTATCTTTAAACATTTTGAAATCCACAATAATACTTTATTCTTATAGATTATTTTATCACAATAGTATGGAAATACATCTGAACAATATTCACTGTAAGAAAAATATAAAATATTTTTAAAGCTCAATTCTATCTTTCTCATAAATCTCTCCTTAAATCACTGTACAGACTATCCTGAATTCATTTGTTTTAAAATGTAAGTTCTAAATGGTTTTAATTTTTAGTAAACCACTGGCTTCTTTGAAAGTCTCAAGTGCACTTAATGAGTTTAATGACCCTCCTGAGTAATGTTAATGATAAAAATATTATCAAACATTTTGGTGGGTCAAATGAACATTGTAAACCTCTTTGTTTAAAAGCTTAGAAATTTGTGGCAATATTTTGAAATAAAATATGATTGTTTAGGATATCCTTATTTTGTGTTTCCATAAAATTTTACATTATTTGTAGTTGTCAGCCATTATAAAACTTCAAAATGCACATTTGAAAAAGTAATATTTAGGATAATACAACTGTTTCTACCTAGTTTATTTTTCCAGCTAACAACTGTATACCTTTCCACTCCTACTGCTAATGTATCAATAACAGTTACAATAGTAGTTCAACCATGTCTAGCTTCCCATAACACTTAGAATGGTTCATGTGAAGGAAAATTTTCACAGAATTTGGTATGTGTAATGTTGTCATTTTTATTATTTTTAATTTGTAAGAAACAAAGCGAACAGTTTTATGAGAGTCTCTAAATTATTTATTTAACTAATGTTTAGATGGAAATTCCACTTACAACTATCCATCACCAACCCCTGAAGTTCACCCAAACTCCTGTCCAATGAGTCGGTGATGCCATCCAACCATCTCATCTTCTGTTGTCCTTTTCTCCTCCTCCCCTCAATCTTTCTCAGCATCAAGGTCTTTTCCAGTGAGTCAGCTCTTTCCATCAGGCAGCCAAAGTATTGGAGTTTCAGCTTCAACATCAATCCTTCCAGTGAACACCTAGGGCTGATCTGCTTTAGGATGGACTGGTTGGATCTCCTTTCAGTCCAAGGGACTCTCAAGAGTCTTCTCCAACACCACAGTTCAAAAGCATCAATTCTTCGACGCTCAGCTTTCTTCGCAGCCCAACTCTCACATCCATACATGATGACTGGAAAAACCATAGCTGTGACTAGACAGACCTTTGTTGACAAAGTGATGTCTCTGCTTTTGAATATGCTGTCTATGTTCATCATAACTTTCCTTCCAAGGAGTAAGTGTCTTTTAATGTCATGGCTGCAGTCACCATCTGCAATGATTTTGGAGCTCAGAGAAATAAAGTCAGCCACTGTTTCCCCATCTATATGCTATGAAACGATGGGATGAGATGCCATGATCCTAGTTTTCTGAATGTTGAGCTTTAAGTCAACTTTTTTTACTCTCCTCTTTCATTTTAATTAGAAGGCTCTTTAGTTCCTCTTCACTTTCTGCCATAAGGGTGGTGTCATCTGCATATCTGAGGTTATTGATATTTCTCCTGGGAATCTTGATTCCAGCTTGTGCTTCCTCCAGCCCAGCGTTTCTCATGATGTACTCTGCAAATAAATTAAATAAGTAAGGTTAGTAACTTTACTAGAGTTCCAGGAAATAAATCATTGTTTTAGCTCCCGAAAGAAAGTGGCATACAGGGAATGTGACCATTCCTACAGAGTGAAGGTATAAGACAGGCTGCTTGTTTCCATCGTCAGAGTCCACCTCCATTTTTTCATCTATCATGATGTTCAATAAGAGATGCTATCAGAGTAGCTTTAACGTTTAGACTTTGAACATTTTAGAGGTACATGCAGTAAATGAAAGGGTATAGAACATGTCATTAATTTAATACTACACCACTCTGTTACCAAAATAATAATTAATACATTTGAGCAATCATATAAAAGCTGCCTGTCATATCTGAATGAGTCTATTTAGATGTTTTATTTTAATGTCTGATAATGTGACTGCATTTACATTATATATCTCCATTTATAGGAAATATTAAAATAACGTGAAAAACAGTGAAGTAAAATTATTTTATATTATTGGGGAACAAAAAGTGATACCTAGGATATAAGACCACATGACTACATTGTGGCATATAAACCACCACCCCCCAGGGGAAAAAAAAGTCATAATGTCTAAGTATTTATAACTCATTCAAAGAGAAAGGATAAAGAAAATACCTTGCCAGATTCATTAGCTTTTCAGGTATGTAGCTTTGCATATGTAGCTTTTCACTACATATAATTCAGAAATTGCTACCATGTTGTGCTAAATTAGCTATGTAGAGTGATGTAAAATGTTAAGATTAAACCATTTAAAATTATGTCTGTCAATTTTTATTTCAGTGTTTATCTCATGGTAAAAAAACATCTATTCCTTAATAGGCTAAAGTAGCATTTATATGCATTATTCTTATTAAATTTCAATATTTATTTATGAATGCATATTCTCCATACTAAACATTTCTGAATTGAAATGTTTTTTCTGATAAGAATGCATTATTTCATGACTTCATTTTCAGCTTTCTCTCAATCTGGAGAATCCCATGGACAGAGGAGCCTTATGGGCTACAGTCCATAGAGTCACAAACAATGAGACGTGATTAAAGTGACTGAATACACACTCATGCACGCAACATAAAATAAAGCTTTGACCAAACGACATAGAGAGTCATTTTATCTTGTGACTGTATTCCCAGCCAGTCTCTTTACATAGGGAAAGTTATATGCATCTACTCTGTGCATTTTTTAAAATGTTACTTCTCGCTAATGTAAAATGAAAACATTTATTTTTCTTTTCTCATGGGCTTAAAACTAAACAGAAGCTTATGTTAAAAGTGATTTAACATAAGAAATATATTTTGATTCATGAGAAAGTTCATGAATATTGGGAAGAATGCAGTAATTATTTTGATAATTCCAATAATCTAGCAGCTTATTCCATGTGGAGAAAATGGTCTACTCCTAAAATATACAAATAGTTGAAGTTTATTGGTGGATAATATATGTCAAGTGAAGTGAAAAACTTGAAAGGCTATTTTTTTGTGTGGTGCTTTCATTATAGTAACAGTACTGAACAAATTTATAAGTAATTCCTAAAACTGAGGTCAGTTATTAACGTCTGGATGACTGTGGTAACATAGTGATAACATGTGACTTGGCAGATCACAAGGAATGGGACAAATGAACATTTTAGGTAAAATATATACATTTTAATGAGAACTATGAATATATCAGTATTACGTTTTAATTAAAACGGCCTTTAATAGTATGGAACATCACATGATTTTCCTTAGAAGTTAATAAAATAACAAACCAATAAGGAAATATATTAATTTCTTTATAAGCAATCCTTGGAATATTACACTTGGAGGACACCTAATCCTAGTGAATTCATTCCTCTGAAGTAACTACATGCTGTTAGTACAGTAGTATTCAGTAGGCTTTTTGAGGGAATAGGCTCTCAATACTATGCACACCTATTTGAAATCTCCTTCAAATTTGAGCATCATAGAAATGTTTACAAAAAATCAGATATGGAATCTTTTTTTTTTTAAATATGCTTTTTTATTTATTATTTTTTAATTAATTTTTATTTTTTAGTTTGTTTTGCTTTACAATACTGTATTCGTTTTGTTACACATTGACATGAATTAGCCATGAGTGTACATGAACTCCCAATCCCGACCCCCACCTCCACCCTCCCGCCCCACACCCTCTCTCTGGATTATCCCCGTGCATCAGTCCCTAGCATCCTGCATCCTGCATCAAACCTGGACTGGCAATTCGTTTCGCTTATGATATCACACATGTTACATTGCCACTCTGCCAACCCATCCCACCCTCTCCCTCTCCCACAGAGTCCAAAAGGCCATTCTATACAACTGTGTCTCTTTTGCTGTCTTGCGTACAGGTTTATCATTACCATCATTCTAAATTCCATATATATGTGTAAGTATACTGTATTGATGTTTTTCTTTCTGGCTTACTTCACTCTGTATAATCGGCTCCAGCGTCATCCACCTCATTAAAACTGATTCAAATGTATTCTTTTTAATAGCTGAGTAATACTCCATTGTGTATATGTACCACAGCTTTCTTATCCATTCATCTG